>BGNK01007909.1:0-14420 GCA_003297005.1 Symbiodinium sp. clade A Y106 | reverse complement strand
CACACACACACAACACACACACAACACACACAACACACACACACACACAACACACACACACACAACACACACACACAACACACACACACAACACACACACACACACCACACACCACACACACCACACACACACACAACACACACACACAACACACACACAACACACACACACACCCAGTCTGAGCTGGTTGTCTCGGCATCATATTCTTCGCGCTTCGAATTGTGCAGGCTCCAAGCAAGCATACACTCTAGGTTTCTTCAGAAGGTCTCTGACGGTCACATTGTGAATGCACTCAAAATCTCTAGGTGTGTTCTGTAAGTTCAGGTCCTATATTCGCACGACAAGGAATCTTTTGACATCAATGCAGGTACGTCCAGGTGATCAGCCTGGATATCCTCCCATCTCAAGAGTAGCTTCGTTGGCAGTGGACTCTTGAGTGGGCCACTGCCCCCTGCATTCCTCCTATGCAAAACTGTCAGCAAAAGTAGCTTTCTTAGGGACAGGAATTCCACACACACCTACCCGGTCAATGCCCGTTGCTCTATTGAATATCATGGTAATGTAACAGCTACAACAAAGAACTTCACAGGAGGCCACGTAGTGCTTTCACTCACGTAGAAACTCCAGCGTTAAACTCGACACTTCAACTCGGTGATTTCCGCAGTGGTACTTTCAACGAACTCGGCCAATAGCTCACGAAGATCACTACCCGACGAAGATGAACTTGGGGACGCTTATGAGCCGGTGTTCTCCCCTTTAAGAATCTGAAGTAGAGCTTGTGAAAGTCGCTCTCGACGTTCTGATGGATGTTCCGAAGGTGCGCCCGAAGGCATAGCATCATCACAGGCTTCGGAAGAATGATCGCTCGTGATGCAAAGAGAACGTGTTGCCCAAGAACAGCGACGTTAAGGCGTCAGTATGATATCGAAGCTGGTGAAATTGGGTGCGAATGCATGATTATGAAAGTCGCGATGAATGCGAGCAACACAGTGGCGGTTGATGGACATTGTCGAAAACTGAAATCCAGGAACCAGGGTGCGAGCAATGCAAACAAGTAAACGGGTGAACCATGGATACACTCGTATTGCAGAATGGAGACCAGCGTAAGGACCATGAATGAACGCGCCTCAAAAATGTTGCGGGCATCAGCTCAAGCAAGCAACGGCGCTACACAGGTTGGGGCATTCGAAACCTGGCTGTTTCGTGCTTTTTCAGCTTCAAGCTGCGAACGAAGTAAATCGATCTTCTGTTGTGCAAGTGAAAAAAGCGAGAACATGTTGGAAGCAAAGGGCCTAGGTTGCTTTACAACGAGCTTTGAACCTTCAGCTCTCTAGAAATAATGTGAGATTTTGCTTCTCAAGCAATCCACGGCGCTTCACAGGTTGGGGGACCTTCAGAGTCTTTGTTGCTTCATGCTTTTTCAGCTTCAGGCTAAACACGAAGTACTTCGATTTCCTGTTATGCAAGTGCAAAGGGGGAGGACAGGTTGCGTACAAAGGGCCAGGTTGCTCTACAGATGCAAAAACTTGAGCCTCGGTGAACCTTAGTTCTTCCAAAATGCGGTGAGACTTTGTTTGCTTCTCAAGCAAACAACGGCGCTGCATAGGTTGGGGGGCTTTCGGAGCCTTTGTTGTCTCGTGTTTTTTAGGTTGAAGCTAAGCACGAAGTACTTCAATTTCCATCTCCTATTGTGCAAGTGCAAAGCGCGAGGACATGTTGGAAGCAAAGGGCCCAGGTTGCTCTACAACGAGCCTTGTAAAAGCTTGAGCCTTTGCGAACCATCAGTTCTTCAGAAAAAGGGGGAGACTTTGCTTCTCGCACTAATGACGCCGCTTGACAGGTTGGGGGTCTTCGGAGTCTTTGTTGTTTCGTGTTTTTCAGCTTCTAGCTGAGCACGAAGTACTTCAATCTCCTATTGTGCAAGTGCAAGTAGCGAGGACATGTTTCAGATTCAAGCTGAGCACGAAGTGCCTCGATCTCCTGTTGTGTAAATGCAAAGGGCGAAAACAAGAAGGAAGCAAAGGCTCCAGGTTGCTGCACAACGAACTTTGCAAAAGCTTGAGCCTTTGTAAGCCTTCGGTTCTTCCGAAGTAGTGATGATGGCGATGATGCAGATGAAGGTGATGAAGATCATGATGATGATGAGGATGCAGGTGATGGTGATGATGTTGAGGATGGTGATGATGGTGATGGTGGTGATGACGATGATGATGGTGATGATGACGATGATGACGATGATGATGATGATGATGATGTGGAAGGCGCAAGATTCGGATGGCGATTCTGATGACGATGACAACTACGACATGCGATGGTCTGGACTACGCTCATGATCATGATAATGAGTGTGCTGAGGATGAGGATGGTGAGGGCACAGAGGAGCGGGGATACGGTCGAGGATGAAGATGCTGATGCTTGCCGATGACGACATCAATGATGACGATGCTAACGATGCTGACGACGACGATGGTGATGATGATGGTGATGAAAATGATGATGACGATGATGACGATGATGAAGTTGATGAAGATGACGGTGATGATGAAGATGACGATGAAGATGATGATGATAATGGTTCGGGCGCTCGTGCTGGTGCTGGCGCTGGCTCTGGTGCTGGTCGAAGCGTTGTACTCTCCACTGCAAACAACCCTTGTCCCTGGTGACGGTGATGATGACGAGGAGGAGGAGGAGGCGAGGAGAAGGAGGAGGCAGCTGATAATGATGATAGTGATGGTGGTCTTTGTGATGGTTTTCGATGCTCAAATGACTGTGCTGATGTTATTGATGAAGTTGGGGGCATGATGTAGCTGTTGTTGAGGCTTCATGCATCTAGGATGAGGCTTTGCTTCTCAAGCAGACAACGGCGCTTCACAGGTTGGGTGGGCCTTCGGAGCCTTTGTTGTTTCGTGCTTTTTCAGCTTGAAGCTAAGCACGAAGATCTCCTATTGTGCAAGCGCAAAAGGCGAAGACACGTTGGAAGCAAAGGGCCCAGGGTGCTCTACAACGAGCTTGGCGACAGCTTGGGCCTTGGTGAACCCTCAGTTCTTCAGAAAAAGGGTGAGACTTCAAATAACGGCGCTTCACAGGTTGGGTGGGCCTTCGGAGCCTGTGTTGTTACCTGCTGTATCAGCTTCAAGCTGAGCACGAAGTACTTCGATCTCCTGTCCTATTGTGTAAGTGCAGAGGGCGAAGACATGTTGAAAGCAAAGGGCCCAGGTTGCTCTACAACGAACTTTACAAAAGCTTGAGCCTTTGTGAACCGTCAGTTAATCAGAAAAGGGGTGAGACATCGCTTCTCAAGCAAACAACGGCGCTTTCCAGGTTGAAGGCCTTTGGAACCTTTGTTGTTTCTCGTGCTTCTTCAGCTTCAAGCTGACCACAAAGTACTTCGGCTTCCTGTTGTGCAAGCGTAAAAACGTAGTGCAAGTAGGGGCGAGGACAAGTTATGTGCAAAGGGCCTGGGTTGCTCTACAACTGCAAAAGCTTGGGCCTCGGTGAACCTTCAGTTCTTCAGAAATAGGGTGAGATTTTGGGCACTTCATAACTATGCAAGATAGGAAGTGATGAAGAAGTCTGGGGGGTCTGCGAAACTGATGCTGGAGCCCACGCAAATACAACACTGAACAGGTAAGCTTCTAAATCATTATGGCATGCGCAAAGCGCAGACAGAGACAAGACATGCTTGATACAATGGTATTGTGGTATTGTCGAAAGCCTTTTGCTCTCATGACATGAGAATGATCCACTCAATCTTGGCCAGGTCAGCTCTAATTGCCCAGCGTTTGTCCTGATGGCAAAATAATAAGCCCAGTCTTGATGATCCCCAGCAACCCCTGGGCCGACGTCATGTGAAAAAACTGGTAAAACTCGTCACCGGTGGCTTTCTGAATGTTGGGGACTGGGAAGTTGCGAGTACGAAGCATCCATATTACTCGGCCTGTAGCTGTCTGATATGAACGGCCCCATGATATGATGCTGGATGGTTGGTAGCCGAGAATTTATCAACCACTTTGTTTCTGTGGTGATGAACCTCTCCATGAGTACACAGAAGATCATGTAACCATCTTGGCCATCTGCTAACTTTATGATCCAAGTACTGTTGCATCCGCTCAAACTCTTCCTGCATAAACGGTTTTCGTTGCTCCATTGTTCGTAGCTTGGAGAACTCAAAAGGATAGAAGATTCCTCGAGGTATTTGAGTATGCTAGGTCATCTTCTCCTGGATCTTGTGCGGGGTAATTTTTGGGCTCGCCCTTCTTGTTATAGTTCAAATCATCCAAAACCTGAGCTGAGGAAGTAGGCGTCAACGAGCTCGGTGGAGGTACACTGGCATGACGAGCGTGCTGCAGAAACCCAGCAATCCCTCCGACAGTAGGGCGAAAAGGTGACAACAAGGGCTCCGTCACTCTGGGTGGTAAAGGTGGTGGTGGTGGCGGTGGTGCTGTGTGAGTGTTGTCTGGTGGTGGTGAGGTGGGTGGTGGTAGCGGTTGGGAGTGCGTGCAAGGAGTGCTGCTTGGCGGTTGTTGGTCTTGCGTGCTGTATGAGCGTAGATCTCCAGGTGGTGAACCCTGTATCGCCAGAGCCAACGTACTTTGGGATGTCGTCTGGAAATTGGCTCCCAACCACTGTTCAGGAGAAGACTGATAAACCGAGCTAGCTGAGAAGGCCGGAGGCTGAGGGCTTTCTACCCTAACTGAAACATCAGTCAAAGGCTGGGGGCTTCTTGCGGTAGAACCAATCCATCTCTCCGGTGGTGCATCTCGGCGTCGACGTCTGCTACGTGATCGACGTCGATCTGTGAGAACTTGTAGCTCTCTTGCTGAGTCTAGCACACGTCCGCGAGGTTCAGTGGATGAGGAGCCTTCATAGAAATGGAAGTTGAAAATGGGAGCCACTGATGATGCATGTAAAGTATGGTAGATGAGTACGTCAGCATGAATGAATGTTGTGAGAGATGGATGAACTTCTTAGATGGCAATCTTCAGCAGAGCCACGGCAGCATGACAGCATCACACATCAATAAGAAGAGCAAAACGGTAACTTCGGTCCATCAAGAAGCTGGTTGCACGAGGGCATCATTTTAGCTCACCTATGGCGACGAAACTCTCATCCCTTGCAGGCTGAGGAGTGAAATCTCAGCAATACATCAATTAGAGCTGTCTGTAATTGCTCACGGCGTACGTCTACGTTTCCTCTTTCGAACAGGTGAGGCGCTCTCAGAAGCCACCTTAGGAGAGGAGCTCGAAGAAACTGTTGTAGCAGCTGACACATTGGTGGTCTCCAAAGTGTCGCTCAGCAGCAGATGCGTTGGGTTAGCTCTGGATTGTATCCACGCAGTGGTGACCAGAAACCACTCCCAGTACCAAGTCTAGGTGTCTTCAGTCTTCTTCCAACACCAACGCCAAACAACCAAGGATGTAGGTGGTGTACGACTGCGCTCACGAGATGTCTCCATGGTGACTCAGCTAGCACATGATGTGAGCAATGAACAGCTCAAGCAGGAACTTATGTCAAACGCATGTAACACAAGCTATACAAACGACGATCAACAGAATCATCAATTAACGATCATCATCAAAAATTGCGCCAAGTCAGGGTGTCTTCAGTCGGCGTAATTGCGTAATCTTTCATACCGGACAATCAGGGTGAATTCAGGAACCGGTGTATAGTATGAAAGATAGACACATAATGTAGGGTCTACTCATCGTCAAGTGCCAAACAACCAGGAATTCAGAGGCACTTACTAATCATACGTCACCATACCATCATCCTGTGCCGTAGATGGATGTATTCAAAAGGCACAATAATCATATCATAAATAGCACTGCGACAAAGCGTCATCTGTCATGCTAACTGTGCACCGGAGCTGTTCGGACGGCCAGTATCCGATTCTCGGGGCACCGCTTCAGATGCAGCTACTGTATCAGGCCACAAAGGGGGTGTTCAGGAAAGGCTGTAGCTGGTGGACTTCAGATTAATATGTGGTAGAAAGCATTCAGATATCTTATTCATCGTTCAGATGTCTTCATCCTTCGGTTAATTTCGCATCTCAGCGTCTAGAAGAATTCAGTGAAAGTAGTAGACTGACGTCCACAATTAAGAAGAAGACGTCTAGGTACTCAGGAGGTGTTTAGGAAATCCCCCGCAGACCGAGGGGCCGGCAGCGCTTTGGCAGAATTACTACCGGGAACACACACATACCCAGTCTGAGCTGGTTGTCTCGGCATCATCTCTCTTCACGCTTCGAATTGTGCAGGCTCCAAGCAAGCATACACTCTAGGTGTCTTCAGAAGGTCTCTGACGGTCACATTGTGAATGCACTCAAAGTCTCTAGGTGTGTTCTGTAAGTTCAGGTCCTATATTCGCACGACAAGGAATCTTTTGACATCAATGCAGGTACGTCCAGGTGATCAGCCTGGATATCCTCCCATCTCAAGAGTAGCCTCGTTGGCAGTGGACTCTTGAGTGGGCCACTGCCCCCTGCATTCCTTCTATGCAAAACTGTCAGCAAAAGTAACTTCCTTAGGGACAGGAATTCCACACACACACACACACACTGACTGACACTGTGGGGTCGTCCGCCCTGTCTCTTTAGATCCGTCCAGGATTTGCATCGTATAGCACCCGAGGATACCTCCTGAGTTTTGCAGGTCGACAATTTCAATCTCAGATAGCGCACAGCTCATCAAGAACAGCTGCATTGCAACATGTGTTTGATAGACGGGCATCCAACACAGAACACAACTAGCTACATTATTGGCAGGGGATTGTGGGAGGGAAGAGGTCCGTGCAAATGGTGCATCCAACACGCCGTCGTGGATTGTTGGCATGTAAATGTACGGACTCCTGCGCACACCAAGTGGTCGACTGCTGCTCGGCATTCGTTGCTGCAGTCGACCGAGGGAACAGTCGCCCTCGCACAACGCACGACTGGCACACAGCAATAGTCTTCCAAAACTTACGTTATTCGGAATTGCCTGCAGCATCTCGCGTTAGAGTTGCGTCGGCGGCAGGTAGCTTCTTGCCTTTTCCTTGCGCTGCCAGGCTGGCCAAGTGGCACTGCGTCTAGGCACGGTGTTGTCTTGTGTTGATGGTCATGTGTCTTCCCTGTGCAGCATCAAGTCTTATTGCATGGCGGTGCGATAAGTGAGTTTTGAACTTTGATTCGCCACAAGTAGCATGTCAGGCCGAAAATGGACAGACATCTGTTCTGAGGAGACTGGGGTGCCAAGATGAGGCCTAGTCAGTCAGGCGTGGATTTGGCTTTTTCAGAACAGGATGGGGAGGAGCAGCTCCTGCTTTGCCTTTCCATGTACCTCCAATGTGTCACAGTCTTGGAATCATTTTGGTGCATCCTTGGCCTTGGCCATTCGGTCTTGAAGCGGTTGCCGACGAGGCACGCCTGTTTCTCAAGGGGAAGCGCCACCAGCGCCATTTGGTAGCCAATGAGCTTGCTGCGCTTATATGCTTGCAACTCAAGGCGAATTTATTTGCTCGTTCTTCTGGTAGCAGACTGCGCAATCATGTGACGACTCATGAACAAATCCCCACCAGGCAGTGCAGATCCATTTGGCTGCGTCTCTGCATGAGCAGAATGCCGCGACAGCTGGTCAGGATTGCTGCTTTGGGACTTCAACACAGCCACCTGTTGATCATCAAATGAACATGCAGGAAAGCTTCGACTGGGCAGCAGTTCCCACTGATGGCCAGAAGCCCAGCTGGTGCAGCAAGCAAACTCGCTACCTGCAGCTTAGTAGGCCCGGAGTCATTAGCGAATGCCTTGGTGCGTCACTCAGTGCCACGGAGCTCTGCCGCTTGATTCAGCCAGACTTGCCCACTTCTTTGCTGCGGGCAGGTAGACGCGACGGGGCGACAGAAGGGCTGGGTTTCACTGACGAGTTGTTCGGTGTTGCGTGCAGCTGTCGTCAGAGCAGAGCTTGGGAAAGCAGCCTGGGCCGTGCGTGCTGTTTCCTCATGAGCCGCACATAGGCAAGGATGTGGCCTCAGGCTGAAGCAATCAATGTCTAGAATCAGAGGGTGAAGCGACCTTACATGGAGAGCTTCAGTGCACGGCTCTTCACATAAACATCGAAAAGATTCTTCAACGACAGCTAGAGAGTAGTGAAGTTGTATGAAGTTGTATTTCTGTAGCATGCTCTGCTCGCCCAGCCCTTTTGGAAAAGTCCTGCGATGCTCATGCGACCATTTAATGCACCAAGCCGCCGTCATCCCTTGAGCAAAATAACCTGCAACCGACAGATTTGTCAGAAGAGTTGGGTGAGTGAACCAGTGAAGAACTTATATATGACCACGTCTGGCATCGTTCGTTCTTGCTTGTCCCCGCGCCGCCTGGCGTATGACCCGACCCGACCCGACCGACCGACACTCCCAGGCTCCCTATTGGCATGTTAAAAGTTACGCTGTTGAAAGGACACTGAAGTTTGCACCATCTCATTCGTGTGGAGCCGTTTGCATGAACGTAACCGTGGAAACAACATCACGTTTCAAACCGTTTGTCGGCTGCAGCTATACTCAGTTGCTCTCCCTGCTGCCGGTGCAGTTTTAATTATGGTCGGCAGGAGAAGGGTTCTGGCCCGAGTCCAGAAAGATAGCTATTTGGCTGCCGAGAGAGTGAGAGTTTTTGCACCCTTTGGTAGAGTGTTGTGGATCGTTGATCCTGATCGCGTTCAATTGAGTTCGTCTGAGTGCCAGGGGGAACAGCAAGCGGAGCTGCCCTCAGAACAGCTACGCCAGCGTGCTTCTCGAAGATGTGCACATGCTGGGCTTGATGGACTCTGCACGTGACACAAAGCCGTGATGGCTCAGGTGGACGGGGCAGAAAACGGCACCGGATGCGGATCTGAAGCCGAGGAGATCAGCTTGCCTTCGTGTGTGTGTGTGTGTGTGTGAGAGAGAGTCTTTTGAGCGTGAGTGTGAGCGTGCGCCCAGAGAGAGAGAGAGAGCATAGCGGGAGGACTGCTCCCCGCCCCAAGCCCCGAGCAAAGCAAAGAGAGCATAGAGAGCATATGGAGAGCTCGCCTGCGTGCGCGAGCGTGCGTGCGTGCGTGGGTGGGTGGGTGGGTGTGTGTTTGTGCGTGTTCGCATGTGTGTCAGTGTTTGTGCGTGTCCGTGTGAGTCTATTACCAGGATATAGGCTTCCGCTTCCCATCATATTGCACACATGTTCTCCTTACCGTCGCTGGAAAGACAGGCGGACACGCACTTCATCTGTCTTGAGTGCCCCAAGTGGTTGGCAAAGGCTTAAACGTACCTGCGGGGGACGAGCAACTTGGAGAGAAAGCAATGGCTGAAGACCTACGGTGAATCAACTCACTCGAGCATCCTCGAACCGTGCGTGAACTTGTCCACTCGTCAGAGTAAAGACGAGCTGGATTTGCCATGCGCAATCCAAGAGTTGTAACCGAGGATTGCAGTCTGCAGGTGCCCAAGCCCTAGTCCAAAGATGGTGGGTGGTGCTAGCAGGGCTCTCCCGGTTCGCGCGGGAGCTCTGCACTCCCGTCCCTGTTGCGTTGCCCTTCCTCATCCTTGCAGTGGGCAAGAGATCCGGTGGGCGCAGCATGGCCAACAGACCTTTCGATTTATGTCAAAACATGGCAAGCGGCAGTGTGTGTGCCATTGGCTATTTACCACAAGCGACTGCCGTCCCAGAACTAATTACCATATCAAAGAGGATGCAGATGGTTGCTGTCTGCGCCATCACTTACTGCACCACGAGAACCGTGAGGGTATCGTGGTGTTATCACAGCGAGATGTTCTTTTGACGCCCACGCCCCATGTCTACTTGCATGTGGCACGCTACAACATCTTCGATGTACATGGCTTAATTAAGTTCGCTGCAGCATCAGCGACGTTACTGGTGATTCACACACTAAGCTGGAATGTGTTGGGGTGAGCTTAGAACTCCGCCGGCACGGGATGTGGGAATGGTGCAGTTTGCCGTGTGAGGCCTCTAAGAATGAGTGGACGCACTGAGGGTCGCTGGGTATTCATGCAATCACATGCAAAATGTGACATAACTGCAGCAATACTTCTTTTTGTAACCTTGACGGGTTGGTGAGCTCAATGCTGCTGGTGAGAGGATTGCTGCATGGACAAGGACTCGGACGGAAATTCATTGCAGAAATCGCATCTTGCCGATCGTCTTGTCCACGGTGCCCTCTGAATGTTCAAGGACCGCAGCACAGGGCCTGCGCACAGCCTTGGTGATGTCCTAGGTGCAGGCAGGTGCTCGTCTGGAGCATTGCGTTGGCATGCTTGCTGCATCTGCGGTAGGTCGGCAAACATGGCTTACGAATGCTGGTGCTTAGTATTGCTTAGTATATGATGGTGTCAGTGCGCAAATTGTGCAGCCGAGCTTGAAGATCCTTCAGAGGAATTGGCCAAACCGTAATCAAGGGTTCAAGATGTCTATTCTACAGTCCTAAGCTCCTTTCGACAAGCCGGTCGGTGTGCTACCACCTGACAGGCAAGGGGTTACTGAGTGCGCCACGGCAAAGTTTATGGCTTGGATCATCAAATGTATTCAGTTCAGCTGAAGCTGCGTCTGTCGAAGGCCAGGAACAATCGCAAATGTTGCCGCCAGCATTGTTGGGCCCTGCCGGGGCCCGTATGCCTTCACCCTGAAGTTGCAGAGAGTTTGCGGAGCTCTTTAGAGGCTGGTGATGTCTTCGTGGTCATCAACTTGATGCCCTCAGAGGTTGAGGCTGGGATTGGGATGGGGTGTCATGGCAGTCGATGTTCGTGGCCGTGGCCGCTCCTTGGGACCAAGGTCTTCGCTGAGTACCACCAGGACTTCATCGCCACGCTCGAAGTCGCGCCGATCTTATATATATGCTTCATATGCCTCTGTCCGCCGGTGGCCCTTGTGTACACTGCTGGGTTCAAGGTCAGCGCGTACCGCCACTCCTGTGGAGATGGGCTGTTCAAGGTCCGCTTTCTCAAGCCTGATGCTTGCATTCACATACGTCAGATGCAGGTATGGCCCAGAGCTTTATACAGACAGGTGGTGCTGCCGAGACCCCGATAATCGCTTACAGCGGCAAGGAATACAAAATTGAGCCTAAGGCTTGGAAATCGCTTGTACCTTCAGCTTTTTCTGCAGCACCTGCCGCTCTCCAAGGCCAGCCTTATTCGTCTTGATGAGGTGTTGAGGGACGTGACAGCCTAGCTCAACCCCTACCACTGACAAGGCTTTGAATCCTCTGTATATATATATATATATATATATATTGTACACTGTAGCCTCTTGTGGTTCTTTTGAGAAGCTCAGCTACAATCCGTCTTGGCCACGCAAGCTCGAGCGGACAATGGGATCTTTGCTCTGACACAAGGCCACAGAATGGTAAGAGTAGGCCGAGCCAACGGAAGCCTAGGCACAAAGACTTCCTTTCACAGCTCGTGAGGGGTTGCACCGACTGCTGGTCCCGATGGGATTCCTTGTTCAACTCCATGTCGTGAAGAAGTGTTGTAGTTTTGCATATGGAAAGTGTTTCCGAGGAATTGTCCACATTCAGACACAGTAGTGTGGTTTCCCTTTAGTTCGTTGATTCCCGGTGAGCAGTCGTTTGACACGTCGTACTGCACATGTTGGGCTCAGGAGTGGCTCCAGGCCATCGTTCAGTTGTATCTGGATGAGCCACCAGCTAAGATAAGGATACGAAGTTACTCCTACTCTGCTCCGCTACTCTGCTCGAGTTCAGGCCATGTCCTGAGCAGTTCTCTTCTCGAATGCTGCGGATGAAGCAGTTCCTGCGAGAGGCGAGGCCTCAAGAAGTATCTGTTGCGAGAGAGACATACACATCGCGGGCCATTCCCGTTTGCTCCGAGGGAGTGACGAACCTGGAGATCCGGCACCAGCTCGTGCGAGCCTCGTCGGGACGGGACTCGGCTTTAGCTGCTAGGCGCTTTCCGCTAGGCGCTCCGCTCCGCCGAGGCTCGCCAGCTCGGGCTTGGGTTCACCGACGTCGCCATCGAGACCGCCTCGCTTGCATTTGCCTCAGCGGAGCGGAGCTTTCTCCTTTCGCGACTGGCGACTGTTGCTGTCTACACCGTCGACGTGTGCTTGCAAAAATCGTCCTCTAAAATCTTTTTCGCCTTCATGCCTCGGACAGAACTGATTTGCTGAGTTTTTAAATTTTTGCTCGGCGACATGAAGTCATCTCGTAGCTTTTGATGAGAACGTATGCGGATGGTGCGTTTTCGACGGTGCACTGCTGTCCGGACCGTGTGGGGCAACGTCACCGACCCAACTGCGCACCTCGCCATGACATTGTTCGCTGGAGCGACTGCAACTCACAGTATTGGCTTGCTCCAGTAATGCCAACGACTTCGGTCCGCATGTACACAGAGAGAGAGAGAGGTAGCCATTTTGGCTCAAGGCCGCGAGTGCTCAAGACCTTGTCACTCACCTCAGCCCGGGGCTAGTCCCCTGATCTCAACTTTTCTCCCTGGGAGTGGCAGGTCTACACACGGGCGTCTCGCCCTTGTCTTGCCTGCTCCGCCCAAAGAGCCACCAGCGGGGAGTACCTCACTGGCCAGTCCGCGCACTTCGAGCCGCACGCCGAGGATCGCGACATAGTGGTGTTTGTTCCTGCAGGGGATCGGCGGCCCACTTGCAGTTCTAGGGCATTCTAGGGGGACTAAGCCGCCAACCTCGCGACGGCAATCGGCGACCCTGCTCATTGAGTCTCGGTTTGGCGAGTTTCTGCCCTTCCACACCGCTGGGTGAACCTCTCCAACGAGTACTTGTCCGTGACACTACAGCGAGCACGGGCAGATCAAAATCTTCCTGGAATATGGCGCAGACGGGGAACACCCCCCAATCGCACAGAGCTCAGGGCATTGAATGTCTCAGATGTGCTAGAGGCCCCCTCCTATCATGGCGCCCACAAACGAGACGACCCAAGCTGCATCCTGCATGGGTGTACCAGCACCGACCCAGAGAGGTGCGAGCGTACCTTAAGCAGAAGACCTTCGAGAAGGCGGTGGCAGAGGCTTTGCAAAAGCAACCAGACCAGCAGGACCGAGAACCACCTCCCCAACCAGCTGCACAGAGCGGAAGCACTGAAGCCTTGTGCAAGAGATGCCTTCGTGGCAGCAGCAGCCATTGCAAGCACGTTGCGACAGCTACCAACTGTATCCTGTTTGGAAAACAAGGCCTCAGCCCGGCACAAGTGAAGGCGCTGCTGTGGCACAGCTTGCCTCCGAGGAGGCCAGAGGACAACAGCCGGGGGATACCCCCGCCAGCTCCTCAGCAGTACAGGGAGGAAGTAGCTCCACCTCGTCCAGTTCCAAGACTGCGCCAACTAAAGCCAAGAAGCCTTTGCCAACAAGCCCGGCTAGACCACAGACCCACAACACGAATGCCGACCTCGACGATGCAGACCTTTCTCTTGATTCGATTATGGAGATTCTTGGCTTGCAAGCAGATGTTTCCTCGGGGAGTGCCCCCGCTGTTGCGCCATCCGGTAGCCACCCCCCGACCCCAGTAAGGGCTTGTGCCAGCCCTCCCCAAACACTTCGGCAGGAAAGGCTAAGACAACGCATCCTGGCGAAGAGAACAATTCCAGGACGACTGTCTCCACAACAAGACCTCTCCGGGGAGTTTCCCCATTGGAAGCAGGTGCTGCCCGTGCAATACCCCACGAAAGTCCTGACACCGTGCACTTCGTGAACTTCCAGGACAACCTCGTCCCTGATCGCATCACTGTCGAGCGTGGCGGGAACCCAAACCAGGACAACCAGGACATCCTGCAAGGCGAGGTGAAGGCCAAGATCCCGGACTACCTCGACGACGAGCCCTACTGCCTCCACCCGCCGGAGACAAACCCCATGATCCGTGCACAGAAGACTCCAACCGGAAGACCTCCAACAACGCGCGGCATACCCAGAGAAGTGCTCTCCGGCGACTCCGTTTTCTCTGCAGGGGACTTTCCCCAGGCCGTGGCGCTCTCGGCGAGCCAGGGCCTCCACCCCACCTTCGACGTCTTGGAGGACTCCCTTGCAAAGGCATCGCGAACCCAGACCAGAGACCACCAGCACCTCCGAGAGCCTCGCAAGACTATGATGATGAGATGGGGGATGCCGCCCTTGTCGTTGAAGCGGAAGGCCAAGACCATGCTGCTACCGCTCTACCTTCTGGACTGCCACCTTCCCTCACGCATCAGCAGAGACAACGACTGCACCAACTGGGGATGTCCCCCACCGACTTTGACAACCACCGCACTGATGCAGAGAAGTGGCACATATACACACATACACATATACTCATACATATATATATACATACATATATACATATATACATATATACATATATACATATATACATATATACATATATACATATATACATATATACATATATACATATATACATATATACATATATACATATATA
>BGNK01007907.1:0-14429 GCA_003297005.1 Symbiodinium sp. clade A Y106 | reverse complement strand
GCTTGCGAACGCTTCGCGAACGCTTCGCGAACGCTTTAGCGACGATCCCTGGTCAACGATTGGACCCCTGGACCCCAACCTTTAAAACGGGAACCCTTCTGCTACGCATTCGGGAAAAAGGGTATTATAATAAGGGTACGTATGCTTTGAGGTACGATGACGATAAGCTTTTTAGGATGGCAGGGAGAGGCTTTCCTTGAGCCTAAACTTTGATAAGCTTTGCCTTCTCATCCTTCGGGGTTTAGGCGTGCAGGGTTTAGGTTCCAGGGTTCAGAGTTTAGGATTTGGTGGACTGGTAGAAATACGCAGGGCCTTCGTAAGAAATCCCATACCTTAAATCATCGAATAGAACTACCTGGGAATCCGATTTGGAGTGTGCGAACATTTGCGAGATGCCGCCAAGATCATGCCTAATGGGTCAAAATTGAAACCCCGAGCCCCAAACCCGAATACCACCACAGGGGTTCCCTTGTTTTGGCCAGCAAAATCAGCAACTGGGCTTCATTCCTGAACTCAACCCCAAACTCAAGAATGCTAAACCCAATGCTCCCAACCCCAACTGTAGAACCATAACGAAGCCCCCCTTGTAGCAGCTGGAACACAACCCTAAGGACTAAGGAACAAGAAACAACGCATAGGAAAGCCGCGGCTTAACAACAATCTACGGACCCTCTGAAAGCTTGCGAGATTAGCGCCCAGGCGCTGCCCAAATTCGAACCGCTCGCAGCGCTAGGGGGCTGCATCTGGATGTTTCTCGGATCAACTGGGAACGGTTCCTACATGAACACTAGCATCTAGAAGGCCTTGAACAACTAGTAAACAGGTGCTTCTATACGCTGAAGTATATATCCCCCATAATTGTCAAGGCCCCGATCTTATAGGGCTGAGGGTGTGAGATTCGGGTGGGTGATGGTGCAGTTTCGTAAATCTTATATTTTCTCATATGTGAGACGCACCCTGAGAGTTTCATGCAGTCTTTATGCTTGGCAACATTTTGCTGCGTTCCAGGTGACGGTCTTGGACGGAAGAATGATGAAAACCCTAAACCCTAAGCCCTAAACCCTAAACCCTAAACCCTAAGCCCTAAGCCCTAACCCTAAACCCTAAACCCTAAACAGCATGACTGCTGAGCCCTGCAAGTCTCGGATGTAGGTGGTCTCATCTTCAGCCTCAACCCCCCCCCCCCGTATCCCCGAACCCTACAAAATAGTAGGTTATGACCCCTTAATCAGAGGGTCTGACCCTTAAAACGGTAGGTTTTTGGATCCACAGGCAGGCCCTAAAGCCTCGCCGGGCGTGACTCAGGTTGGGGAACCTCATGCGCCTCGCCTTGCGTTTCAGGTCTGCAGCAAATGTGCAGTGTTTTGAGTTTGTCCTCCTCTTTGCAAGAACCTTGGTACGCGATGTGGTAATGGAATACCCTCGATCCGTTGAAGCATTGGCCCATCAACTCGGCCCTGGCAGCTGAAGTTCGGGATTCCGTCAGGCTTCTCTTCGTCATGGCAGGTTCAAGAGGGCATCAGGCGGCTACAAGCTTGAAACATGGCGCTCAAAGTGTGTACGCATTGAAAATGGATCGTTGTCGGGTCCCCAAATCCGCCACAAAGGTTTGCGAAGTTTTTATCAACGCCGATAGAGGCCGCTGAGAACTTCCATAGAGCTCTGAAAGAAAAGTGCTGCCTAGGTGCCCTTACATCATCCGCCTGGTGGGCTTAGGAGTGTGGGATTGGGATTGAGGGTTTCAGGGCTTGGGATCTGGGGCACTCAGCGTTCAAGCTTCAGAGCCGCACAATGCTTGGGCGCAGGGTTTAGGGTTTAGGGTACAGGGCTTATAAGGGTTTGGGGAAGGGATCTGGTTTGAGCCAGAGACTGAACTGGTGTTTTGCTCTCGTGTTGTAGCCTGGTGCTTTGTCGTGGAAGCCGCGAAGACGTGAGATAATAAAACATAAAATCCCAACCCCTAAACCCTAAACCTTAAGCTGAATCTTCCCATGAAACCCTAAACCCTAAGCTGAATCTTCCCATGCTTCATCTTCAGAGTGTGAGGATACGATTGCTCCAACTTTGCGGCTTCTGCTCTCGCGTTTTCTTAGTATTATTGTACGCATGGTGATGATGATGATGATAATGATCATTATATCACTGTTGTGATTATTTTATCATATTGTTCAGTTATTGTTTATTATCATGATCGTTATTATTATCGCTATCGTTACAATTACCATCAGTAGTATTATGATTCAAATCAATATTTTCCTTATTGTTGTGACTGTTCTATTCTGGTCATTACGATGGGATTGTTAGTGCCATCGACTGTTTTATATTTTGTTTTTTCTGGCCGGTCGTGGTGTCACTGTTGTTGCTATTAAAATATCTGCGTGTTGTGGTAAGGGCATGTAAGGTCTTCGGGTCTAAAGAGTCCTGAATACTGCACCTCTAACACCCAACAGGCCCTGGTACCTTGAAGCACGACTTGTTCCAAGGTGAAATATGGAAGCTTGAACAACTACCAATGCTTCTTAAGGGGTCTCTATTGGGCAACTATGGTTTAATATGGCCGAAGGCTTTGTGCGAAATTATTCAGGCGTCTGCATTGAAGCCAAAATACTTACCAATACTATGCCCTAGGGTTCTCATGGTCATAATAACACCTCCAACCCTGCTTTATTTCTTAAGGCCCTTACATGATGTCTTCGAAGGCGCAGGAAAAGCCGTCTACCCTCTTGAAGCTACCAAACCCTAAAGCCTATAACCTAAACCCTAAACCCGAAACCCGAAACCCTGAACCCTGAACCCTAAACCCTAACCTCAAAAAGGAGCCCTGAACCCCGAAGCCGAAATCTTCATCCCACTCCCTAGTTAAGCAGAAGCTTCATATGGGTAGTTGTCAAAATTAAGGTCCCTTTTTGGATACCCTAAATGATAGATGCCGTATTATCATAGGTACCCAAAAAGGGACCCTAATTTTGACAACCACCCATATCAAGGCCTTATAGAGCCCCAAAGCAACAAGAGCCTAAAGCCTAAAGCCTTAAACCCTGGGGATGGCTGCCTTGCAGGCACCCTTTAACTTCTTAGTAGCTGAGTGGATACACTTTACACTTTTTGGGATAATAGCACCCACTATAAAACTAAAAGTGTACACTTTTTGGGGCTTATTAATTCAGCACCTAAGACTTTGAAGCCCTAAACTCTCAACCCGAAATCCTAAATCCGAACCCCTAAACCCTACACCCTTTGGCCCACAAGCGCCAGGACTTGGTCTGACGGTTTGGGATCTGAGCAACATGAGCCCCGACCAGATCTAGGCTTCAACAATTCCTGGGGTTTCAAGTTTCGGGTTTTAGGGTTAAGGGTTAAGGGTTTCAAGTTTAGGGCTCAGGGGGTTTAGCGCTTTTAGGGTTCAGGGATGTTAGGGGCTTTAGGGTGTGAGGTTTGGGGCTTGAGGTGCCGCGTTTCAAGGGCAAAAAGCCTAAACCCTCAACCCTTCAATCCCTCAACAAGTACCCAGTTAGGCTCCTGTAGTATCCTACCTCTATATAAGGGCCCCTTATAGAACCCTTAAAGGACCCCTTAAAGAACCCTTAAAGGAACGGTGCCCGCGTTGTTAAGGCTGTTCTGTTGGTGTAGGTTTGGGGCCGGGCTTAGGAGTGTTGTCAGAGCTTCGGAAGCTTCGGGTTCAGGGCCAAAGGGATCCATAAGGGTACTTTTGGGGTTTAGGGTTTAGGGTTTAGGGTTCCTTGAAAGGCTTAGATAGTGAACGGGGGAACTTTAAACGTTTTGGCCGAATATATTAGCTCTATCTTAGAAAGTTTGAACTTTTTGGGGCCCGGTTGTTGAAGAAGAGAGATGGAATCCATAAGGGTACTTTGAGGGATCTATAGGGCTTTAGGGTTCCTTTAATGGGTACTCTAAGGGATCTATGTGGTTTTAGGGTTCCTTTAATGGGTACTTTAAGGGATCTATAGGGTTTCAGGGTTCCTTTAACGGGTACTCTAAGGGATCTATGGGCTATAGGGTTTTAGGGTTCTTTTAATGGGTACTCTAAGGGATCTATAGGGTTTTAGGGTTTTAGTGTTTCAGGGTTTTAGGGTTTTCGGGTTTAGGGTTGCCTGACAAGCCCAAACAGTACACCATCCAGGTCTCCAGCCATGCTGAGATGGGGCAGACTTGTAAGTCTTGGGGTTATAGTCAGAGGTCCTTTAAGGGTAGTATAGGGTTCTATAATAGGGTTTAAGGGTGCTATAGGGTGAAAGGGTTAACCTTCTTTGAGGGGGTCCTCAGCCCTGCAGGTTCTCAGGGGCATTGCAAGAGTAAGTTTACTGAATGCCACCTGCCCATTCCTGCCGAGAGCAAATCAACGTACCGGACCGACACCTATACCAACCCTCCTAAAGCCCTGCACGGCCTTTGGCTGGAGACGGGCTGCTCAAACAGGGGAGCTAAAGGGAGGAGGCATCTCAGCTGGTTTTTTTTGGCCGTGGGTTTGAGGTTTCAGCAAACCATAAATCCTCACGGTTTTAGCCCCTTCACTGAACCCGAGAAGGACCCTAAACAACTTCTTATCTGCACCAAGGATAACTGGCTGGTTTACCGGCTTCTTCGGCCTGTGGCCCGTCTGCAGGGTGACACGAAGTGGGCTGTAATGTTAGTCCTTCGTTTCGAGCTGTTCATGTTTCATGGTCTTGAAGTTTTCCATGCAACAAGCCGTTTGCGAAGCCAGGTGAAGCCTTTCATCAGACCACATAATCTGGGCTTTGTAGTACCATACTTTAATAATTTTTTCTTAAAGGAACCATTATGAAATAAAAGTTTATACTTTTTCTGGTTACTTAAAAGCCCAGTAATAGCCACAAGGCAGCCCCAACCTCCGAAGTCCCGACATGCTAAACCCCATCCCATTTCTTAGCATGAATCTAAGGTTGAAGCCATGGGCCCCTAGTATGGGCCCTTAGCCCTTTTAAGGGACCTTAAAGGGTACAAGTAGGGTATATATTAGGTATATAAGGATCCCAGGCTTAAGGGCCCATACTANAGTATGGGCCCTTAGCCCTTTTAAGGGACCTTAAAGGGTACAAGTAGGGTATATATTAGGTATATAAGGATCCCAGGCTTAAGGGCCCATACTAGGGGCCCATGGGTTCATCCTAAGAATGAAGCCTTCAACCTCCCCCTAGCGCATAGAACGTTTTCAGGCCTTCATAGGACCAAGCACCCTGAAGCCGCAGACCCACACAGTACTCCGTGCAGAAGGCCTTGTTGGAACCTTTCCAGGAACCCTTGATTGGAACCCTTCAGGGAACCCTTTAACGGGAACCCTTTACCCTTCAAGGAACCCTAAAGGGAACTCTAAAACGGAACCCTTACAGGAGCCTTTTAGCCCCCAAACCCTAGTAGTAGTAGTAGTAGTAGTAGACCCATTAAAGGGAACAGCCTTAACGGAACCCGAGCAAGCCAGGTTCGGAGTGAAGCGCGAGATGGTCTTGCGACCGGATTTGAACTGCCCCTCCGCGGCATTTATGACACCCCCCGGGTGGCAGGGATAAGGATCTTTGGGGGTGAGGGTTCATATAGGGTTCAGGGTATAGGCTTCAGGGTTGAGGGGTGAGGGATCTTTGAGGGTCGTATAGAGTTTTGTAAGGGTAGTTTCGTTTTTTTTTTTGTCTTGTTTTCTTTGCAGGGGTTGTGTGGGTTGCAGGGCTTTGGGTATAAGGCTTGTTTGCAACGGTTTTTGTGGGTTGAGGGGCGTTGGGTTTATGCTTCCCGGGGTGTTCTAAAATGAGGATTCCGTGGCTCGGAGGTCGTTTGCATTGAGTTATCAATACTATACCCTTATAGTCTTATAGTCTTATATAAGCATGTGATAGAAACCCAAGACCCTGTGTAACTGTGAGGCCCCCTTTGCTATGATGATGGTTCTTACCTTTCTGGGTCCTTCACCATTCGGAATTGAGGGTTTCGAGGTTTAAGGTCTCAGGGTTTCAAGGCTTAAGCATTCAGGGCCTTAGGGTCTAGGGTTCGGGGTTTAGGGGTTTGGGGTTTTTTAGGGTTCAGGGTCATCACCGGTGTAAAGAGTTTTTTCAAGGTCTTCTGTCTGCTTGAAGTTAGCTTCCCGTTGGAGGCTCAGCACATTCGAATATCATAGTATATAACAGTATACATATATATATATACACATACCTATATATATATACACATACACATATATTGTAAAAAAATAGTGTAATATGGTATATCTTTTATTCCCAAACCCCCGACCTGCACAAGCGCATAAACAAACCATCAACATCGGAGCCCTACCTACTCCCCCAAGGTCCCGACTAACCCTAAACCCTAAACCCTATAAACCCTAAACCCAAGACATAGAATCCAACAGCGTTTCATCCTCAAGCCCTAGACGAGACCCGCATAAACCCTGCACCCGGAAACCCCCAAACCCGAACCCTAAATGTAGATCCGAAGTTTTCTCTGAAGGTCAGACGATCGCCGCTTCAAGGCACAAGCGTTCTCGTGTGTTCCGGAAAAGGAACGCATGCTGGCGGGGGCCCTGGGGAGTAAAGGGTCCGTCTTCTGGGTTTTGATTTTTGGTACGACTTCGGGTTCTCGCTGTTGCGTGCTTTTCAGTTCTAAATTGGTAGCGGAGCGCTCTGCGCTCCAGGGTTTGTCTTGTGCTGCGCATACTCCGCCTGCTGGGCGCTTCGGTGTTTTATTCTTTGGGTTTCAGCCGTGAGCGATGGCCCCGGACGGTTACGGCACTGGTGTCTGGCAACCGCAAGGACCAGCTGCCGATGACCCACCTTCTCAAGGGCCCTCGGGAAGTGAACCTGAAGACCCTCTCCGTGATGATCAGGCCCCGTGGCACGGCGCTACACCTGGGACTGGAGTGTCCAACCCAGGTACATGGGGATGGAACGATTCCTGGTGGCAGTCGNCGGGAAGTGAACCTGAAGACCCTCTCCGTGATGATCAGGCCCCGTGGCACGGCGCTACACCTGGGACTGGAGTGTCCAACCCAGGTACATGGGGATGGAACGATTCCTGGTGGCAGTCGGACGACTGGCATCAATCCGGTCGTTCCTGGACTTCGGACCAATGGCGCGACCATTGGAGTGACGGACAGTTTGGATGGAGCCAGTGGCCCACCGGCTGGGGACGCCGGGGTAGCTGGGGCGACTCCTGGACTACGACTTCTGCGAGCACGGGAGATCATGAACAAGGAAGCAATGGCGACAACGACGACCAAGGCAGCTGGAACACCCCCGGCAAAGGGCAGTCCTCGGATGCTGGCAACAGGGGACCATCTGAGAAGATGGTCGTACCGGGCTTTTCAGGCTCTGATGATGGAGAGGAGCTCGGAAACTCAGCTCGCTCATACTTGCGGCAGATCGCCGCGTGGCAGAAGATGACCAAGTTGACCGCGGACAAGCAGGCGTTGGTACTTTACCAACACCTCTCCGGTCCNGGAGAGGAGCTCGGAAACTCAGCTCGCTCATACTTGCGGCAGATCGCCGCGTGGCAGAAGATGACCAAGTTGACCGCGGACAAGCAGGCGTTGGTACTTTACCAACACCTCTCCGGTCCCGCCTGGGTTGAGGCCGAGCGCCTCGACATGGACAAGCTTGGAAGTCGAGATGGACCAGAATACTTCAAGCAGTGGATTCGGGACCGCTACTTGGACGTTCAGGTGACCCAGATTGGACGNCTCGACATGGACAAGCTTGGAAGTCGAGATGGACCAGAATACTTCAAGCAGTGGATTCGGGACCGCTACTTGGACGTTCAGGTGACCCAGATTGGACGCAGCTTGTCCGAGTTCTTTCGTCGCCTGCGGAAGAAGCCGGGACAATCGATCCGAGACTACTGTGGTGAGTTCGACAGGGCTCACGCGAGGCTGCTTGAATGTGGATGTGTCCTGCCGGACATGGCGTGCGCCTGGGTCTTCATCGACCGCATGAACCTCGACGAGGCCTCCGAGCTCAACCTCCTCTCGAGTGTCAACAATGTCTACGACCTCAAGCTCCTCCAGAGGGCGGCCATCGTGCAAGACCGAGCCCTTCGTAAACCATGGGAGAACCCGAGTGGGACTGCCAATGGGAGCAAGGGGGGCAGAGGCAATGGATGGTGGAAGAAGAGTGTCCACACGGCGAACTTGACCGAGCTCGAGGAGGAGCTCGACCTCGAGATCGCGATCGAGGACGAGGAGCCGATTCAGGAGGAGGACGCCGAGCACCTCTACGAGACCTACATGACCCACATCTCCGCGAAGCAGAAGTACAAGGACAACATTAGGATGAGGGGATCAGATCCCGACGCCATCCGACGGGTGGCCACAGAGAAGCTTCGCCTCGTGAAGTCAAAATCTTTTTGTGCCGGTTGCCGCCGTCGCGGCCACTGGCACAAGGATCCCGAATGTCCACTGAATCAGGCTTCTGGTGGAGCAGCTGCGCGAGGAGGCCATCCGCATCCCACATCGACAACGACCTCCTCGAGCACTTCGGCGAGCACACCCAGGCCTCAACTGCCCTCGGCGAGCACACCCAAGCCTCAGCTGCCCAAAGAGAATTTTCCTTGTCATGTGGTTCACGTAACATGGGACCTGGAGACCGACAAGGGTGGAACTCTGGAAGCCATTACAGACACTGCGTGTTCGAAGACTGTTGCAGGAACACCCTGGATGGACTCTTTCCTCGCCGAGGCCCGCAGGAGTGGTTTCGAGCCCGAGGTGGTCGGAACCAAGGACGCATTCAAGTTTGGAGCCTCCAAGGTCTTCGAGGCCTCCTATGCTGTGTTCGTCACGTTTGGCTTGGGGAACTATGTGGTCAAGATCAAGGTGTGTGTCGTGCACGGGGACGTGCCCCTACTTCTGAGCCGCTCGGTCCTCGGCGGTCTGGGAATGATCCTCGACGTTGCACGTAACAAGGCGGACTTCCGGAGTGTAGGTGTCCATGATTTGCAACTTCAGGTGACCGAGACAGGACACCCTGCCCTCCCGGTCAAACCGGAATCTTTCGTGTCCCAGGGGACGGTACGTTCCAAGGATGAGGAGCTCCAGATCGTCGCGAAGCAGTCGCAATACACTGTGTTTGCTGCTACCAGTTCTNGTCCCAGGGGACGGTACGTTCCAAGGATGAGGAGCTCCAGATCGTCGCGAAGCAGTCGCAATACACTGTGTTTGCTGCTACCAGTTCTTCTGATGAGGTTGAGAGCAAGTGCCAGAGTGTTCGCATCATGTCTATTCCCACACTCTTCTATCCTAAGAAGATCGGCCTTGCAACCCGAAACATGATTCTCGGAGACCAACTGTGCGCACACTCGTTCGCAGCTTGGTGGAAGGGCACAANACTTCTGGGTTGAAGACGAACATGTCCTAGTGCGCGTGCATGTGATCCCTAGGAAGCTGTGCTTTGACCCCAGGGGTTGGACTACGACAGCAACTCAACAGAAACAAGATCTTCTCGGGACACTCGGGGAAATCCGGAGTACGTGGGGAGTGTCATGCAAAGACTTTCGGGAGTTATGTCCACTACACGAGATTTGGCGTCATGACAAACCATGTTCTACCTACGCAACACTATGGATCNTCCACTACACGAGATTTGGCGTCATGACAAACCATGTTCTACCTACGCAACACTATGGATCGGAAGAACCGTTTTCGCTAGGAAGCCCATGCGATCAACATCCTCCGCCTCTGCTTTGCCCGTGTCAGAGCATCATGGCACCCAAGGCCGCGCTTTTGACCGCCCCCGTCGTGACCCGGACCAAGGGACTCTGGGAGTTGACGAAGGCGGAACTGGTGGCCGAAGGGAATGCCCGTGGCCTCTGGATCAATCCGGACTGGACGGTACCGGAAATCCGGTCGATGATCAAGGAGGACATGGATGCGACCGCGGCACCCACCGGCAACAAGCTTCCCCCGGGAATCTCGAAGATGGACCTCGCCGAGCTCACCACGACGGCCCACCAGCTCAATATCGAGGTGCCACCGAAGGCCACGAAGGGGGTCCTGATGCGCTTGATCCGGGACAACAGCTCGGGTGGCAGCCAGTCGGTCCTCACGTTCGGCCGCTACCGCAACTACTTGTTCTCGGAGACTCCGGTAGGCTACCGGAGATGGGCCATCCAAGAGACGAGCACAAATGCCAACTCCAGCGAGGAGCTGAGGCACTATGCCAACTGGTGCAAGGCCCACATGGAGGTGGCGGACCAGCCCACGAAGTATGTGAGCCCCGACGATGCGGAGTTGAACGCACAGACTCCGTATGTACCGGAGGAGTCCGAGGGCACAAGTTGGGAGCTGATGTCCCGCCTCGTGCCGAGGAATGCCTACCCGACCACTACAACTGCGAAGGCGACACCCAAGCAGAAGGGAGGGCAGAAGGGAGGACATCGACGTCGACTACCAGAATCTGTCGCTCCGAGCGAGCGCAGCCTCAGGGACATGGAGGAGGAGTTGGACCCGGACGTGCTGGACGAGATCCAACACTTGGAGACCCGGTTGGCTGTGATCCGCGATCGACACGGACTGTCGCGCAGCAGCGCGGGAGAGGCCCACCGGGGCGAGAACTGAGCGAGGAGGGCGTCGGGGATGCCAGTGGCGTCCTGGATCCCCGAAACCATCGAGCTTTTGGCGCCGGTGCATGGAGACGGGAGGACCTCTACACCAACGAGAAGAAGCCGAACTACNTGAGCGAGGAGGGCGTCGGGGATGCCAGTGGCGTCCTGGATCCCCGAAACCATCGAGCTTTTGGCGCCGGTGCATGGAGACGGGAGGACCTCTACACCAACGAGAAGAAGCCGAACTACCCCGACAACGAGCCCTACAGGATCGGTCGCAAGGACGACGAGCCCTACGGGATGACCGTCGACCACTATGAGGCAAGGAAATCCAACGAGGACGAGGATAAGCGTGGCATTGAAGGCAACCTCTACATCAACGAGAAGAGGCCGAGCTACCCCTACAACGAGCCCTACGACGTGTTGAAACCCTTGGTGCTCGGGGTGCCCTACTGCGACGAGTTCCTTAAGGACAAGAACCCCATCGACGACCGAGGCCAGAGTAATCTCTACACCGACGAGAAGAACACGAACTACCTGGACAACGAGCCCTGTGGTACAGTTTTTGTTGTTGGTGATGCTGGCGATCCTGGTCCCATGTTACAAGAAGGTGATGCTGGCGATCCTGGTCCTTTTTCCGTCAAGGACAAGAACCCCANGGACAACGAGCCCTGTGGTACAGTTTTTGTTGTTGGTGATGCTGGCGATCCTGGTCCCATGTTACAAGAAGGTGATGCTGGCGATCCTGGTCCTTTTTCCGTCAAGGACAAGAACCCCATCGGCGGCCGAGGCCAGAGTGACCTCTACACCGACGAGAAGAACACGAACTACCCGGACAACGAGCCCTGTGGTACAGTTTTTGTTGTTGGTGATGCTGGCGATCCTGGTCCCATGCTACAAGAAGGTGATGCTGGCGATCCNAACTACCCGGACAACGAGCCCTGTGGTACAGTTTTTGTTGTTGGTGATGCTGGCGATCCTGGTCCCATGCTACAAGAAGGTGATGCTGGCGATCCTGGTCCTCTTTCCGGAGAGCGGGGTGGTGATTCACGACACCATGAACTTTCCGAACGTGTACCCCAATACATCCTGGAGACCGAGGACACAGAGGCTCTACAGATTCGACAACACCGCCTACGGGAGGAACGTGGGAAACGTCCCATCTTTGTTGAGATATACGCCGGAAAGGGACTGTTGGGCAAGATGATGGAGGCGCAGGGCTATGAAACCATCTCCATTGATCTTCCTCATTGGGATNGGGAGGAACGTGGGAAACGTCCCATCTTTGTTGAGATATACGCCGGAAAGGGACTGTTGGGCAAGATGATGGAGGCGCAGGGCTATGAAACCATCTCCATTGATCTTCCTCATTGGGATTTTGACAAGAAGGATTGCCGTCTTCAACTACTACAACTTGTTGTCGACCTCGAACCTGAGATCGTCTGGTGCCGAGGCCGTACGTGAAACACCAGTAGCGAAGTCTTGGAGTTACAGTTCAATGCCCAGGACTTTGCAGTGTTGGACGACGCTCGCTGTCGGCATCATCGCACACACCTCTCTATGGTCGCCAAGATCTACGATATCCAACGACGAGGTGGACGTCTGGCTGTGGTCGAACACCCAAAGGGATCTCTTGCATGGCAGTCCAAAGCCTTCGAGTCCCTCCAAGGTCACACGGTGATGTTGGACATGTGCGCCTACGGCGCGACTGGAACGACACCTGATGGGGGAACGAACTTTATCAAGAAACCAACCCGGCTACAGACGACCAGTCTTCAACTTGCAGAACTCCTCTCGAAGAAGTGCACCAAGGACCATCAACACGTTCCTTTGTTGGGAACCCAGCNGGGAACGAACTTTATCAAGAAACCAACCCGGCTACAGACGACCAGTCTTCAACTTGCAGAACTCCTCTCGAAGAAGTGCACCAAGGACCATCAACACGTTCCTTTGTTGGGAACCCAGCTCGGAGGAGAGCCCCGAGCACGTTCTGCTGCAGTCTACCAGGACGGCTTCTGTGGTTCTGTCTCCGATGCCCTCCACAAGAGCTTCACCGACCTCACCGACAAGGCCATTCCTGTACAACNGTTCTGTCTCCGATGCCCTCCACAAGAGCTTCACCGACCTCACCGACAAGGCCATTCCTGTACAACGACCTCGTGCTGGACAAGAGTACGCGCAGGAAGGAGAAGCATTGGCCGCCCGGAAGCTCAAAGAGAAGGCATTCACCCTCGAAGACATCCAGGAAGTTGTGGAGGCCTTAAACCTCTCCCGACGAAAACGCCACCGCAGGATCTATGGCGGCAAGGAGGTCTACGTCGAGGGAGTACTGGGGGGACTTTGGACACATGGGAACATGACAGGCATCAGCAGCGCCAGCGGAGAANTCTCCCGACGAAAACGCCACCGCAGGATCTATGGCGGCAAGGAGGTCTACGTCGAGGGAGTACTGGGGGGACTTTGGACACATGGGAACATGACAGGCATCAGCAGCGCCAGCGGAGAACTACCCAACTTCATCAGCTACGTCAATGCTTTTGCCCGGACCACCTTGGACCCCAGGCCGGCTGGAGCTCCTTTGCCCCCAACAAGAACGTCGCGACTGATGTCCATTGTGACCACCACAACCTACCCGGTACCAAGAGCTACACTATGACGTTTGGCAACTTCATAGGAGGCGAACTCTGGACATGCGATGAAATGGCAGCTCCGGATGTCTGTGTCGAGAGGAGAGACCTACGAGGAAAAGTGTTGAAGGGGAGACTGGTGAACACCAAGGGCACCTTCTACGAGTTTGATCCGAAGAATCAACACGCTACAGCCNGGGAGACTGGTGAACACCAAGGGCACCTTCTACGAGTTTGATCCGAAGAATCAACACGCTACAGCCGAATGGACAGGAGAGAGATGGTGTCTGACCTGCTTCACCTCCAGAGGTTTCTACAACCTCGGCAACGACGACAAGGACCGCCTTCGGACCCTACGCTTCCCTCTACGATCCATCACGAGCAGATCTCCAGAAGATCGGGATCGCCCATCCAAGAGTGGACGCAGGAAGCTGTGGAGGACGGCTAAACGCCTGGTGGCCNTACGCTTCCCTCTACGATCCATCACGAGCAGATCTCCAGAAGATCGGGATCGCCCATCCAAGAGTGGACGCAGGAAGCTGTGGAGGACGGCTAAACGCCTGGTGGCCCTGGCAACCTGGTCGGCGATGGTGGCATCTACTTGCCTTGCCGAAGATCTACCGCTTCCACGTGGAGCCCAAGCGGTGGCACTCTACGAGATTGGGAGCGACGAGAAGACCTACGAAGTGNTGGTCGGCGATGGTGGCATCTACTTGCCTTGCCGAAGATCTACCGCTTCCACGTGGAGCCCAAGCGGTGGCACTCTACGAGATTGGGAGCGACGAGAAGACCTACGAAGTGGGATCCTCTGGCCTGTACACGGCGGAACCCATGAGCAGCGAGGATATGAGGGACCCCTCCGTTTGGAACCATGCTACGAATGTTCTCCGCGACCTCACGCCTGGAACNAACCCCGACGCCACGGAGTTTTGGGAGTCCGCCTACATGAGTACATGGATTCAGAGCGAGAGGAACGTGACCTGTGAAGACCTCGACGGGACCCGCCGAGTTCGCATCAATGCACTGGCTAAGGAGAACAGCGTCTTGATGACCACTGACAGAGAGGCTGAACAACCTCCTCAGGCCGAATCGGCCGAGGCCAACGGTAGTCGGGCGATCTCGTTTGCCCGGGTCCCAAGATTCAGCCGGAAGTGCAAAGCTCCCTCAAAAGACTCCACCAAAACTTGGGACACATCAGCAGTGAAGATCTCAGTAGACATCTCCGACTTGCCGGAGCCGGGCCCG
>BGNK01007906.1:0-13430 GCA_003297005.1 Symbiodinium sp. clade A Y106 | reverse complement strand
TAGGATATTGGTTATATTATGGGTTTAGGTTGATTGTTATGATTTTGATTGTGGTATAGGGTGTTGTTATGATTTAGGTTGAACTTGATGGTGGGGTTTGCTATGAACTGGGGGATGACAGCTTCTTGCTGCTTTGCCGGGGCTTCTCCATTTCCGTAGACGGGAAGGGTGCAATCGCACGGAAACGGCATGGCAGACCCGTTGGAGTCGGTGTGTAGCCTTGTATCCTGCAGCAGGAGAAGTTCAGCAGTTTGGGCCATGATCCGAACCTCGGATACAACGACTACACAGGCTGCAGCACCACCATGTCGACTACGCCATTACATAGTGACCTAGTACTTCTACTACTACTACTACTACGACGACGACGACTACTACCACCACTACCACTGCCACTGCCGCTACCGCTACCACTGCTACCACCACCACTACCGCAACAATCGCAATAACAACTGCTGCTGCTGCTGCTGCTACTGCTTCTACTGCTACTGTACTACTACCACACTACTACCACACTACTACCACACTACTACACTACCACCACTACTACTACTACTACTACTACTACCAGTACTACTACTACTACTACTACTACTACTACTACTACTACTACTATAGTAGTAGTAGTACTACTACTACTCCTACTACTACTACTACTACCACTACTACTACCACTACTACTGCTGTACCACTACTACTAGTACAACTACTACCACTACCACTACTACTCCTGCTGCTGCTGCTGCTGCTTTGCGACTACAGCAACTACACGGAGTCGACTTGATCTCCTTGTGAGTGTCCAGTGCCAATTAACTGGATTAAAACGGTTCAAAGCATAGCATCCACTGTTTTTGTCTGTTGTCACTGATTGGCAGATGATTTCGACGCTTGCTAGTTGATGCGAGCTGCTAGCCGTTCTGAATTCACTGTTCAGATGTTGCTGGTACTATCCTGTGAGTTTTCCGCTTGGTTGAGCTCTTATCTGGTTTCTGCGAAGGGTTACTTGCCGAGGATGGCAAGTTTTCAGTGTGCTGATCGCGTACGAGTGTCTTCTTATCTCAGTCGGTCAATCAGTGCAGTCTTTGGGGTTGTGACATTGCAGACTGTTGGAATCGTGCATGCAGGATCTTCATGTGCTGTAGCCCTGTCTTGGCTTGCTTCGGCTCGACAGGTTTCTGGGCCTTGCAGGAGTCGCTTCAAGTTGCCGAGAAGCCCCTCGCTTGAGAGTTTGGACTCGGAGGGATTGAAGACGAGTGGATGCAGCAGGTGTTGCTTGGACTTTGTCAGTGGCTGTATTTACAATCTTGAATGGCTTGCAGGCCTTCTAAACTTGGCATTTTGTCCTGTCGTTGCCAGCATCAGCCTCCTAGATTCTTGAGGACCGTTCCTTCGGGGGGGCCCGATTTCAATAGATTTCACACCCGTCAGACCCTCTGTTTTGACCACCGGATACTTTGTGGTGTGGTCTCTGTTTCAAAGACTCGGTGGGAAAACGGGCGGCGAAGCAAGAAGCCCCGCAAAAAATACTCGGCGGGTGACACTCAGAAACCGCAGTCAAGAGCCTATGCTCGCAAACTGAGGCTGCCCGCTCCCTTTGGTTGAGCTTACCGTGCGTTAAGACGTGTTGAGAGCAACCCCATGTCTCCCTAGTTTCACGTATTGTACCGTCCAAGCATGGGCCTCGGGAGTCGCCCAGAGTCCTCGTCAAAAGGCGCACTTTATGCCTGCATCCCGAGGCTCTTCGAGAAGCCCGAGAACTGGAAGCACTTCCACGAGCCCTGGCCCGTCTTGGGGGTCCTTGAGGTTGACCCATCGAAGCTGCTGATTCAATGCGCGGGCCCTCCCCTTTCGATTTAGCTGGCAGGTTTGGTAGGATTTCACAGGAAGTTCGCTCCTGACTCCTGACCGTGGGATGTTGTGCTGGACCTGTAGAGACTGTCGAATGTGCCGCTTCATTCGCACGAATGAAAAGGGCTGCGAGTGATGAAAGTCATCAGTTCAATTGCACTGTGCCTTGACAGTTAAAAAGAGAGTTCTGCCAAGTAGTCCGGGGCCGTGGGATGGTGGTATGGCGAGAGTTGTGCTGCAGGCTGACACAAGCAGTGATGGCTGCGGAACAATCGAAATCCGAAACCCTGAGCATAGCGAAAACATGCGAAACCAGCTTGCACCAACAATCAAATCTGTTGCACAGATTCTGAATCGTTGAGTTTGATATATAGGGAGATCTTCGAGTTTCCTATTGGGTTCTACTGCAAATCGCGCCATAGATTCTCGGTCTCGGATCCGAGTTTGTTGGGCCGGTGAATTGTAAAGATGGTCAGCGAGTACACGACGTAGATGTATGAGCACATGTTTTCAGGTTTCGCATGGTCTAATTAGGGCTTGCCATGGCCTTTGTAAGGAAGACCTCGTTCGGAGGCCCAGCTGTTTTCGTTGAGGGCTCTCCGTGCTTTGGGGCCAAGGGGGCGATGACGAAGCTGCTGAAGCAGTTCGAGACGCCTGGCTCAGATCCCGAAAGCATTCAGGGTTGAGGTTCGGATGAGGCGGGCTTCTTCTTGATGGTGATGCAACACATGTCCAGCTGAATGAGAATTCCTCTGCGGTTCTTAGGGCCTAGGGCTTGATTGGACCTGTGTTCCGTATCTGGTACTGGGCGCTTAACCCTGGAGGCGTAAGGTGCTAAGTTTCGGAGTCAATCCTCAGCTTCATCCGCCAGACTCATCTCCGTCAGCCGGTATCAGCAGCGTCTAAAACCAAAACCTGCGGACAGGCTGCAGTATGATGAAAGCGGCAGAGACACTTACGATGACAGCCTTTTCGGGAAAAGCTAGCCCTGTCTCATAGACTTCGTGATACAGCGATGGCCAGACCAGTAAAAGTGGAGAGTCGTTAGTTACCACCGATGTCGTTAGTTTTCAGTTGCTGAAAGCCCATCCTCCTCGCCTTGGTCTGGCTCAGGAAGTATCCGACCTCGGCAGAGCAGCGAGAGCCCTGGACCCCGCCTGAGGCGGCCCCGCAGCGGCAGGCGGGAAGGGCAAGATGCGAGGAAGGTCTGCTCAAGGCTTGCGATGTCTCTACGCTTCGGTTATGCTGTTGAGAAGGCGCCTGCTCGTCTGCTCTCGGCCCCGGTTAGGCACAGAACATCTCAGAACACCCTGTGCAACGCTCGGCAGGTCGCTCGTGCCCGAGCATTCCGAGCTTCTTGCATGCATGTGAGGCGTGGCCCTCCAAAGTCAGGCAAAAGAAGCCCTAACTAGCACTGTAACTGCCAGTGCGAGATAGCGCGGGTACTTCGATGCACGTGACATGCCCAATTGCATGGTTTAGTCGCACAGGGTGACGGTGGTGATGACCGCAACCATGATCATGTTATCATGATCAGGAACACTTCAGTGTCACACTCCCCTACACTAGCTTTCGATGTGAGGGCCAAAACCTAATCACCGACAATCACCGACATCATCACCGCTACAGTGATCGGGGTCTTCGCAGGCGAAAAAAGGTTTGGCTGCTTCTGCCCGCGGCGACATAAGCAGCATACACAGCATCATCAGCAATGTGCCAGCATGGCCATCGTCCTGACCATGATCAGCATTGTCGTCACCAGCGTGGCCAATGCACAAAGAGCTGGTGAGTTAAAAACGTAAGTTAGTACCAACATGGCCAGATTCTGGATGCAAAGGTGCAGATGGACGACCCGCAGCTCCGGATACAATTCCTCACGCAGGCCTGAGCGGTATACTGCCGGGGATACAGGTGATTGACGATATGGAACACGTCCGCACACCTGTTTCGAATGGCGAAACCTGGCGAAATGAGAGGTGAGTGCCTTGCAAGGGCCATGTGTAGTGTAGCTGATTGTGTGATGTTTCATGTGGGTGCCTGGATTGCGACTCCGTTCATGTGTCGGTTCCCATGCCTCTTCATCCTTCGTGCTGTGCAGGTTTCGTGTGTCGGATGCCCGGTGATTACAGTCATAACAAACGACAACAACAGCCAGATTCTCGGGCCTACAAACTTGCAGGTGCTGATTGCGTTCCAGGCTCTGGAACAAGACGTGACCAGAGATTTGGCAGCACAGATTCGGAAGCTTGCAATCATGCGTTTGAAGTGCAACCTAGACATGAGGCATGGCGCAGGCTGCACATTAAGTGAGTGTTGGCAGGGCGTCGAAGTGTCTGCGAGTAATTATATCAATGTCGAGCTTCACGCGCTTCAGTTGGGCAAGATGCTGGCAAGTATCGGAAGTCAAGCAACAGCAAACAGTTGTACATCCAGCTTCGCATCCAAACCCTGCTCGAATCATGCCAATCTTCGCATTACCTCCACGAAGACGGGTGTAAGTTATCTCTGTATATCTACACGGAACCTGATATAGAATACCGTTTTCATAAGAGGTGCTGATGGGAAGCGGACTGTACTGTAACCGACGGGACACCCAAATCTCTCAAGCCAGTTTCAGCCGCCTCTCGAACCTCTGTCCCAAACATTCTCCCGTCGAGTCGAGGTCCAAACCATGCAAACGTGCGGGGGCAGATGCCAGAATCATTATGAGTCGAGCTGCCTCTCCCAGTTTGGAGAAGACAGAGAGCAGTCAACATGGAAGCCTGTCGTCTGTAGTGAGATGATAAGGCTGGTCAGAAGAACTACACCTGCATCAGCCGGAAGGGAACATGAAGATGTCCTGGTAAATGATGGATATACACCTTTCAAGATCTTTCAAGCTTGCGGCCACTTGTGCCCTCAGTCCTGCCGATGCAGAAGCGACCAAGAAGAGTACGATAAAAACGGCAGCCACTGTCACAGCTTTCATGAGGTCGCAGAGATCGCCCGGGTGGGCTGATCTCGACGCAGCCCCTCGGTTGCAGTCCAGCCCTGGGTTGAGGGAGTTCTGGGGGCAGGTCAAGCGCAGCTTGGGAGTACGATGCTCGAGGACTGGTGCATTATGGTGCGTTGTGAGTCGTTGCAGGTCCATTGTTCGTCGGGTCGGAGTGTAGGCTATTGACATCGCTTTCAGGTTTAGGGTTGTTGTCAATGATCTGTTGCTCTTCGTGACATCCAGCGTGTCTTGCATAGAACCGAGTACGTATGCTCACCCCGAATCACAGGGTATCACGGGCCCATGCAGCAAAGCACTGCGATAGGAATAAACGAGAAATGACCACTTGTTGAGCTTTAGTCACTGGCAGTCAATGTCTTGGTCGAAAAGAACTCGTGCTCCCTTCGTTCATTTCCTTTAACATGTGCTACACGGTGTCGACAGGGTTTTGTGGCAGTTGAACGTGAGGCCGGAAGGCGGGGCACACACCCCTGGCACACCGAAGGGTGCAGTCAACCTTCTACTGTAGCGTCTTAGAAGGCGGAAAGAAGCCGCTTGAATGGAGGTGCTGGGCGAACCCGAATACCGTCAATCCGCAGCCAAAGTGGATCCCTGCACTCTGCGGATGTGTTGAAGGATCTGTCTGTTTTTAGGCCTATGTTGCAAGATCAACGATGTTGGGCTTGGTGGTTTCTTCAGAGCAAATCGTGGCGGTCTGTCCAGGCCCGACTCGATCTACGCTCAGTTGAAGGACATCGACCTGGCAGGGTTCTCACTCTTCTTAATTCTTCTTAGGAATCCGAACTTGAGATTGAGCTTTCACGATGAAGCCCTCTGAGCTGAGGGCTTCGGGCCCCTGGTAGTATAGGATTCCTTTCGCCAGCAAGGGGCTCAGCTAAATACCGTAAACTTCGCATTGGAGGTGGTTCCCTACATGGCAGGTTGTTCAGCAAAATTTTGAGGTGTCCGCCTTTGGCCTGTCCACCATTGTCAGCTCCTGTTGCAGTGCCTGAAATTATGCATGCTTACTTCTGCTTCTGCCATTTTCCTGTAGCTGTTGTTCTTTGCAGCGCCAGCGGCGTCGCCATTCTATCCGACTCGTGTCCTCACGATTGTTTCCATGGCTTGAAGGCCATCGTTTGGTCTTCCGGACAGGAGATCAGGAGCTGCATCGAGAAGGTGTTGACTCAGACGCAACTCGACAAAACTCGGTGCTGGTGCTAATGCGCAGGTCGATTCCACTGTGGCTTGCATTAATTGCCGAGACTTGCCATTGAAGGGGGGCGTGGCAAACAGCATGCACCGACTCTGCCACGTTGCGCTTCTAGTTTACATGTCAGGCATTGATGCATCCTCTGCGCCAGGGGGAGCCTTACCGCCTTACCACCAACCGTAGCAGCCGTAGCAGTCACAGAGCAGTTTCAAAGCAACAGCAGCGGCCACAGGTGCAGCACTGTGTAGCTGCGGAAGTGATACAGTAGTAGTACGTACGAGTAGTTGTCGGAGGCGGCACCCGTGCGTGCATTTGGACATATTCCCGAGTGGGGTGGGGGGGGCTAGTGAGTCCGTTCCTAGTCAAGCAATCTTCATGGCCGTGCAGTTTTGTTCAAGAATCTTCTGAGTCTTGGAGACAGACGCTTTCCCATTGTTGCGGAGATTTTCAATACACGACCCGGTTCACCTTCCCTTTCACTGCGTATGGTTGGAAAGCCTTTAAGCCCTAAAGCCTAGGCCTTTAACACTCAAAGCTTTTGTTCGGAAAGTGCTGCTTGCAGCATTGAGACTATGCGACGGTTGGCACTGTTGGTCTCCGTTTTCATATGCTTGCGACAAATCGGTCGAAGCTCCGGAGTGAGCTCCAGCGATTCGAGACATGCTCTGTTTTTGAAGTACAGGCATGCCTGATGCTGTGCTCAAATGCAGTCAAGGAGTATAACATTTCAAACGCCACCACTCTGTACCCAGAGCACGATGTTGAACATATAAAATGCATGCATGCAGATAATTATTCAACAACAATCGCACGGGCGCCGAGCGCTAGTTCGAGGAAAGTTTGCATGACTTTCCAGTGTTGTCGACGCCTCCGAAAGCTCCTCGCCCATGCAATACGCGCGTTTTGCTCGAGTTTTGGCCAGGCTGACGTGTTGCAGCAACAGAAATAAGCAGTGAAATTAGTAGTCGTCGTTGTGGTGATGGTGGTAGTGCTCGTGGTAGTGGTAATTATAGTGGTAGTGGCAGCAGCCGCAGCAGGAGTTGTAGTAGTAGTAGTAGCAGCAGCAGCAGCAGTAGTAGTAGTGGTAGTAGTGGCAGCAGCAGCAGGAGGAGTATATAGTAATCGTAGTCGTAGTTCAAAAGTAATGCGTCGCAGTTGCCAGCAAGCCTCGTGTGCTTATTTGGCGCTCCAGGCGAGCCAGCGTGGGCACCATGGTCACCCACGTCTTGGCACGAGAATCGCATTGGGTTAACTGGATGCCCGGCATGCATGGAGAAGGGGCTGAAGGCACCCTGCGGCACTCTGTCAACCGAACTGCAGAAATTTCACGCAACGAGAGTCAGAGTTGGGCCTGCAGGCAGACTGCAGGCATGTACATAGGTACAGTACTGCAGCAAAGGGCGATGATAAAATAAGTCTTTCCCTGAGCAGCCTCGGAGCGCATCCAGCGATGCAACGCTAATTATGCCGCTAATTTTTTAAAGCAACCAATAGGTATATTTTGCAAGGTTTTTGCAGGTTGCGGATAGATATATAGTATGCGCATGAGTGCAGTGCAGGCAAGTAATATTCATGTGTACATGTCTAGCCTCATGCTTATGCAGGTGTGTATTTCGACGCTGTTGTATATTCACATCGCCAACTGTGATCGCCAACTGTGTCCGCATGCATGTGTGTGTGCGCGCGGCTCTGCATTTTGCATTCTGTGTGCGACCTTGAGACTTGGCACATGTTATGTGAAATTATGATTAAAGCTCTGCCAACCATGATTTGTATTGATTCGTACTCTATCGTGTGAAACTCCTTGCGCGTGTACGATTTCGGACATAATGCCCAGTTCTGAGTTATATAACACGGCTGCCATTGTCTCCCCAAAGTTTAGTCAGCCAGGCAACGGACAAGCGTCAACCGTAAACTCAACGCCCCCGAACAACTAAACTGACCAGAGGGTTGCGTCACTGGCAGAGAAAAACGCCTGGCCACCTGTTCTAGTGTTTCGAGTGCCAAGGAAGGGCCAGGGCTGTCGTGAATGGGAGCATGACAGCCTGGAGATGCTGACGGGCAAGGCGACGGAGAGTGTTTAGGATGGCGACGGTTGAGGGGGTGTTTGCTGTTTCGGCTGAAGCATGTCACGAAGCTTTTTTGGGTGTTTTTTGGGGGTATCTAGAAGGTGTTTTGGCATCTTTGCCCCGGAAGTTCCGACAAGGATCCTGCACTGCTGGTGAATGATACGTATCACGGGTTCATGCTCGCAAACCTTCCAGGGGCAATATTTCACAGCACAAGTTTGCATGACTCCTGTCGCTTGTGGCTGTTTGCTGCTTGCTAGCAAAGAGGGCCGAGAGACTAAACAGGCTTGAGTATTCGACATCGTCTTCGGTAAATAAGATTTGAGAGGCAGTCCTGAAAACCAGTCTTGCTGAAAAACGATCGAAGGCTACGATGACCCTGCTGTCGATTCCAATCCGTCCAGTAGTCAAGTAGTGTAGACGAGCGTCCATTCCAGACGGGATCAGCCAATCCTGACTACGGCCTTTGTTACTTACGCGACAACTGCCCCTGGATATGACTCACCCAACGCATCCCAGCTAATACATCAACATATCCGGCTCCATTGAATAGCTGCAATGGGCTTGAGCCGTGCCAAGCGGAAGCCAAAATTGAATAGCTGCATGACAGACGGTGTTTTAGCAGCGTTTTGAACAAATCGAACGCAAAAGTGACTTAATGGCAAAGGGCTGATGTCCAGTCTGGCATACTAAAATTTGACTGAGGTGCAGGAGATTGATGCGGTGGGAAACGCTGTCTCGCCCCTCTGCTCAGCTTTTTCGGAATCAGCTCAGCTCGAGGTCCCCACCCGACCCGACCACACTGCAGTTACCCTAAGCTTCCCGGTCCCAACCCATCTCGAGCTCGAGTCCTGATGTCCTCCCGAGCCGAGGTTTCCTAAAAGCGACAAGCCCAAGCTGGAATCCAGCATCCTCAACCTCCTGAAGGACTCTTTCCCTTTCCCATCGGGATTCGTTTTTTTGGGTACTTGTAGCTTTGCAAAGCAACCGGCCGAGCGAGCGCTTTCAGCAGATCAGCTCGAGGAGGTGAAAGACTTCACGCCGCCGGTGGTTCAGAGTCCCCGAATAGACGGGGAGGGGAACCCCGAGCCCTGTGCCAGAGGCTGAGAGGGAAGTGACGAGCTCCGTTTGGGTTTCTGCTTTGGGTCTTCTTGCTGCTTTGGGAAGCCTTCTCTCGAGCAAGTGCTTCGGGCGCCAAAGCTTGGGGATGAGAGGGTGGAACTTCGGACCCCCGCAGCGCCACCACACTATAACGGATACTCAGCTTGGATCAGTTTGGATCTACACAAACAGCTGTTTCAAGGCTCCAAAAGTCTTCGGTTCTGGAGATTTGTCGCCCAGGCCCTGGAAATTCGGAGGCTTGGTGAGCGGGCCTTAGACCGACATGAGGAGGACGAGGACCCCGGGCTTGCAGGAACTCTGTGCGAGACTCCCTTGGTTTTCTCGGCAAGATGCGCGTGCAGTGTACAGCAGCAAGCGGTTTCTAACTTTCGCGCAGTGAAGTGTTGCTATATCTGCTAGACAGTTGCACTACAGACTACAGACAATACATCTCGCCGAAACTGCACAGTAGGCTCGTTTCTGGGTTGGTGGTGCCACTGAGGACCCCGCCAATGGCATAGAAGACGAGATGCCTGGCTGCAGCCAAGTTTGGGCTAAAGGGTTGATACTCAATTCACTCGCTTCGCTGTGGTTTTTGAAAGATAGGTAGATGTATGAGGCAGTTGTCGTGCAAGTCGTGGTGTATAGTAGTAATTCTATGTCTTGACGCACACATCGGAACACTTGTATGGGTAGTTGTTGGCATGGATTCATGGCATCGCCTAGTGGTCGAAGCACTCGTACGTCAGTTGCAGATGTGGCAGTCTTCACTCAGGTACAAGGCCAAATACAACAAGGCCTTCATGTGGCAGAGCCGAAGGTTGTTCGGGCGACACCACATCCGCGTCTATGCGCGTATCCTGGTGGTGACTTAGACGCTGCTAGGAGCTCGACTCCGATGCAGTCTAGCTCCGAGATGTGACAGTTGCAGCCTGAAGCAGCGAAGTGCATAAGACTCTTCTACACTTATTCGCCGGTTGGTTCTCAGGTCTCAGGTCAGTACCCAGTAACCTAGTACTTTGTATCAGCTCCAACTATCGCCGGGATATGCTGCAGACCGGCTATCAGGCTCAAACGTAACTTGGTGGAAGCTATAGGAGCATCTCAACAACTCTCCGCCCTGAACCCTGACGACATTCTAGGGCAAGACGCCTGGATCCTTCGCCCAGGGAAAGAAGTTTCCGGCAAGACGGACTTCATGGACTTCGTCCGCTCTGCCCGAAATCGGAATCCTCCTCCGGAGCCGGCGAAGGATGCGATTGCCAATGATCTACGTACAGTAGCTGTGTTCTTGCTACGCATACACGAACACAAGCGTCGTGTGTAGTGTACTATCAGCACAGGAACATGTTGAACAGGATGATGGCTAGCGCGCTGATTACTGTTACTGCTATACATCTCTTTCTGGCGATGTTGCGGGCAAAGCCTTGTTTGTCTTGAGTGTGAGGACTTTACCCGTCGAGGGGTTGAGACAGGGGCTATCAGGGGCTGGCGTTTGATGGCATGTTTGTGTTTAAATGTTGCTCCGAAACCCTACACTCAAAGTTTGAAACTAGCAGCAGGAGCCCGTTGAAGCTGCGGCGCCCGCAACTGCAGCTGCTGCTGCTGCCACCGCACCCGCGGCCGCAGCAGCACCCGGGGCCCGGGGCCCTGAATGATCGATCTGTGGTATGTCTGCTCGTCTCCGTAGCGGTGTAGAGCGTTTACTGCAGGGGGTTGATCCTTTCGTTGCGAGCTTCAGGGCTCGAAAGCCGCTTGCAGCTCGGAAGCCGGTGCCTGCTTTCAAACTCTCAATTATTTGGTGCATGATGTAGAGTCTAACAAAGGAGGCAGAATCTTCTACTGCAGCTTACTAAATACAGACAGCAGCTCTGCCCGCGGCAGCGTGCACGGCTCTGGCGATTGTACTTCAACCTCAACAACATATTATGCATGCGCACGCAAATTCGCAAAGCATCGCCTCGCACCCGGCAGATGTAACGTTTATGCTCCCATGTTCGGGATGGACAAGCCTTGCACTTTACACTTTGCTGGTACCGTCGCAGGAAGCCCCTGCAGTTGCCGAAGTGTTGGAGGCACGTCGGGTTGCAAGATGCTGTCTGCACAAACGGTGCGAACTTGAATGCGTTAGACGAGGCAGCCGTGGCAGCCGCTGAAGCCGTGGCAACTGATGCAGCGCCAGGTGGTGGAGGTGTTGTCATCAACCGGAACTTCGCTTGTTGTTTGTTCGCAAGAACCCCAAGCCTCCGTTCAATTGATCAAAACATGCCCGTTTGCGTCGTCCGACTTTGGGAGTGTTGTTTGTCAGCTTCGGGACTCAAGTTGTTCTTCCCGCGGCATGTGGAACTGTGGAATCCTGCCCTCCTGATGTCCGAGTCGGTTCAGGTGAGGAGCCGGCGCCAGCCACGGAGGCTCGAAAGCGAGTGGGCGCTCCTCTGTAGCTCAGAACCGAAGCCTGCCGTGTGAAGGCACCGCCCCCTGCTGCAACTGCGCCTGCAGAGGTGGGAGGGACATCAACAGGAATTGATCACTAGGTCACTGCTGGTTTTGGTGGCGGGTTTACGACTGCCCGAGGTGACTAGGCTGTCTGGCTTTCACAGCTTAGAGCCCAGTGTTTGCAAGAGGTATCCAGAACCACGATGCAGGCAGTAGCAGCTTTCCGTATGAGCCTTACTGCTTCTGAATGGTCATGACAATCGATGTACGATTCTCAAAGCTAGCGATGGGAGAGTGAGGCTTTTGAAAATTTTGGAGTGATGTGTAATTTGTTTGGAATGCTCGCTCGCTTCTTGCGGCGGTTGGCTGTGAGGGTTTGTGGTTATCGGGAATTAGTGTTCAACGTTCTGGTTTTGTGGAAGGCGGCTGGTGGGCACAACCGAACTAGAGACTTTAGACTTTAGACACCTGGCCTGACAGGATGGGGGTCTCACCGGAAGGGAGTTGCAGGTGTGCGATTCAGGGTCTGTCCATTCTGAGGGAGCAACTCGTGTTGGAGCAACTGCACTTTTGAGTCTAAGTGCACGGCTGATGAGGATTCGCTCCGCAAGCTCGAATTCAGTGTCTGCTCTGCCTAGGCCTAGAGTCGTAGGTGCCTTAAGGCCGCTCGTCATGTATCAAAATCGGCACAACACAACTGCAGATCCCGAATCTTTGCACTTTGAAGCTTGCATGCGAGCCAAAGCAAACGACCCGGAGCTCGCACACAACCTTGCATTCCGTCCGGGTACTGATATGTCAGTTGCTTGGGCCACTTCGAGGCGGTGATTGACGAAGCCATTCCCCTACGAGTGTGCTGCATACCTTGCACCCTCGGTGGCCTTTCCTACCAATCTCGCAACTGCTACTGTAGACCGTACATCTCCATACAAAACGCATCAGGGGCATATGCACTGTATCTTGCATGCGAACTTAGGATCACCGATGCTGTGTTCCGTGTTGGCCGGCTTAAGTTGGAATCTCGGGTGATGTATGTAAGCATTTCAGGCTCCGACGTGGCATCTCCAAATTGCAGGCACCAGGTCCGGAAGCTGAAGCACCACCTGCAGCGGCCGTGCTGGATGATGGCTATGGCCCACCGGTAGATGAGGCTGGCCTCCTTTTTACCATATCATATACATACATGTATATGATATATATATATATATATATATATATATATGTGTACATAAAAAGATATAATATTCTCATATGCTATCATTGTCCTGCCCAGCATCAGCAGGGTCGGGGCTTCGGGGTGCAGCCAGCGGATGATCTGAATGCACTCTGATAGCGCTCCCGCTTCTACTGACAGCTACGGCTACTGCCACAGCTACGACTACTGCTACTGCTGCTGCTACTGCTACTAGTATCCGGCTGCTGCTAGTCCTACTGCTACTACTCCTCCTCCTCCTTCTCCTACTTCTGGTGCTAGTGCTAGTGCGAGTGCTACTACTACGATGACGACGAGGAGGAGGAGGAGGACGACGACTAATGATGCTGCTGCTACTGCTGCAACTACTTCTAATTTGTTATGATTACGACGACGAGGACTACTACTACTACTACTACTACTGCTACTACTATTTCTACTACTATTACTACTACTGTACTACTTCTACTACTACTACTGAAAAACCCTGATGCCCCCCTTGTGTAAAGCCGCATGAGTGGAGCTCGTGTGATGTCAGGGACCTTGAGGAATCGGCTCAAGGAGCCGAAGACAGACTAGGCCCTGATGTTAGGTGTG
>BGNK01007905.1:1707-14461 GCA_003297005.1 Symbiodinium sp. clade A Y106 | reverse complement strand
ACAGCTAGTTTACTAGATACTATAAAACATACAGACTGGCTTGAATCCTGGTTTCCGCAAGCAGACGCTGTGCGATGCATAAAAAAGCCGCGCGATGCATGATAAATCCACCCCTTGTAAAAATGAAGAATCAAGAAATGCTTGGCTGGAGGAGGGGGACCGTGTATACACATATGCACCCACGCACATGCATGCATGCATGCATGCGCACATGCAAGTTGTCAGCTTTTGCATGTATGTATGCTGTACGTATGTATGTCATGAAACCCTAAACCCTAAACCCCAAAACCCTAAACCCTAAACCCCAAACCCCAAACCACGAAGGTTCGAGACGCACTGGAATCACTGGAAGTTCACCGACGCAGGGCAGAACTCCCAACCTGCAAAAATAATGTAGGAACCTGATTAGAAACCCTGGGCCTCTATTAGGGTTCCTTATATGAATCCTACTATTTTGTGGCGGCAAGGCATGAACCCAGAGCTTTTCGTGTTTCTTCTTGGCTGAGCCTCGGCGGTGGAGTTTTCGAGACCCGGCTCACAACCATCCCAGCGCGCGAGGGGAACCTGGAGATTGGGAGGGTTCTAAGTATCAGGACAACGAGATAGGAGGGTTGAGAGATTGAGATTTAAGAACACGAGGTATTTTGCGGTATAATTACCGATTAACTTCCTCAGTGTCACTGCTGTCATTGTTCCCACCTCACCCTCGACCACGGCATGGCAAGCTTCCAGCGGCCTCGCGTCTTTCGTGTTTCGTCTGCCGGATCATTTGGGATATTGAGTTTAGGGTTTAGGGGTGTAGGCGGGCTCAAGGTTCAGAGTTCCCGCTTAGGGTTTAGGATCTTACGCGCCTTAAGAGATAGAACAGGGTGTTGGAGTATATCGCAGTATTCATCATATTGAACCCCAAAGGAATATAGCTTGACAGCCCTACAGGCTTTAGCGTCATCTGTGCTAGAGTCTGAGGTCATTAGAGGTAAGACCCCCCAAACTGCTGCTGTGTAGATACGGGAGAATAGCCTCGCCCACACGGCCAAAGCAAAACATATAAGCATGTAATAATATTGATATGAGTACTAATAAATATAGGAACGAAACAATCGTGGTAGTGACCATGATAAGAACAACAGTAATACCAAAACCAAAAATGACAATAGTGATAACAATACTAGTAGTAACAATAATAAGAAAATAATAACAAAAAGTTTAAGTCGAATAGTATATATAATCAGTATAACAATAACAGCAATGATAATGGTGAAAATAATGGCAATGATAAGAAGACTTAACATTAATCCTAATAATTAATACCAGCAATAATATTGATAATAGGCCTAAACCCCAATCCCTCAGATGCCCACATTCAGAGTCAAAGCCCCAGATTCATGCCGAAACTAGTTTGATGCCAGCTTGGCAGAATAATCCTCTCAAGCCCCAAACATCTAATATGGGGGGGGTCTCAAGTAGTAATTACCTATACTATTTTGGGCGTTCCTTATTATAATTGTAGTATAATGGATCCCAAAACCCTTTTCTAATTGTTAAGGCCCCTTTCTTAACCCCCACACCTTTAAACCCTCAGCCCAGAAATCCAATGCTATTGTGGCGGGTTCCTCATTATAGTCAGCTATAGTCTAATAATTATAGTCAGCTATAGTCTAATATCCCAAAACCCTAAACCCTAAAGCCTAAACCCTAAACCCCAAAACCCCAAGCCCTAAACCCTATTCTAAGCGAAGAGCCCGCGCCTGGCGGCCACCCAGCACAGCCCGGCGCCTCCAGGGTTAGTCGTGCGCCAGACTCCTAAACCCCTCAGACGCCCAAAACCTCAACGCCTGAGGGTTTAGGGTTTAGGGTTTAGGGAGACCACCCATGTCGTTTTAGAAATAATAGACAGGGCCCTATACCTATATCCCTTAGTAGGAATTATTTAAAGAAGGACTACTAACCGGTCTGTAAATTCTTTTGGGGGAACCATCAAAAAGGACAGGGCTGCCTCAGACCCCCAAACCCTCAACGCCTGAGCCCCACAACCCTAACTGGCCCTGAGCCCTCAAAGGGGTCTATAGCCAGCTCATCAGAAGCCCAAGAGAGCCCGATGCCCACAAGGCTTTGGGACTAAAGGTTCGGGGTTTGGGGATTTGGGATTTGGGAATCCATGAATGAAAACACGTAACCAGGATTCAAGGTTAAAAAAGGATACTCAATTTCTATAGGAGTTGCAATGGGGAGCACAAGGTTTTGGAGTTTCGGCTTTAAACGTTGCACTCAACCCGACGACTTGATCCTGATCGCTCGGCCGTTGCAACCGAAGCTACAAACCAAACGGTTCAGGGTTTAGGGTAGTGGTGGTAGCAGTCGCAGATAAGATTCCGGTTCATTGAGAGAGGTCTCGCCTGGGGCAAGCATGTTGACTGCAAGCATGTTGACTCTGGGGCGATTTCCCGGCTCCGGAGCCGGGCCGGAAGCTTCAAATACGCAATGCACTGAAAGAGTATCGAAGCCACATAAGCCCCTAGGACATCATGTGAGCCTGGATGGATTCCAGGCGACAGTACAGGGGCCTGCCATCACATAAGGCCTCTGGGCTCTGAAACATTTAGATGCACAGACCTTCATCTCAAAACAACCTCCAAGCTCGCACAGGACTCGCTCTTTTGCATGCTCCGAGCTGCGCGAAGCACACAACGGTTTCTGCAGGGTTCTACATTCAGCACGAACACGCGCCGTAAACCTACACACAGCCCACACTCCTAAATCCAATCTAAAGCCCCAGACTCAGACAGAACAGTTCAGACACAGGTTCGTGCAATCAAGACCTAGAGCTACCACGCGTCCCAGTGGAAGCCAGCTGTGCTTTCAATGCATCGATGCAAGTGAGCCAGGGTCGAAAAAAAACACACCGTCAAAAAAAAACCGTCTTAAAAGCCCCTCCAACAAGAAAGGCAAACCCGGAGCCCTGAACCCTGAACCCTTTCAGCCAAATCGAAAACGGCCCAAACTTCATCTATGTTGATACTGAAACGCTATCTAAACCCTGAGCCCTAAAAGCCTAAACCCCCAAAGCCCTCAAACCTCAAAACACCCAAAAACTGAACCCCTAAACGTCTCAAACGCACCAAAAGCCGAAAATCTGAAAACTTGATCTTTTGACCAGCGTAGAACCCTTATGGAGCCCTCATGGAACCTTTCTCGCACGCTATAAACCCGAAAACTTGATCTCCGTAAACCCTAAAGAGTAAACGCTCTGATCTTTCGACCCTGGGTCAAGGGATGCCAGGACCAGTCGCCTTTCAAAGAGGCGACGAGCCGGTCATCGGAAAGACCACAAAAGCTCCACTTAGGGCTTAGGGCTTGGAGCTCAGGCTTTAGGAGGTTGGGTTTAGGGTTTAGGAGTTTAGGGCTTTCGGGTTTAGGAATTGGAGTTTAAGGTTTGGGAGGGTTTTACGGGGTTAAGCCTGGGTGTAGAATAGGGGCCTTAATAATTAGAAAGGGTTTTGGGCTCTTGTATAGTAAAGCTATATTCAGGAACCCGAAGGAGTAATATTGGTATATCTTCAGGCTTCTATATGAGACCCTGAGCGAAAACCTTCTTTGTCTTTTGTGGTCCTCGGATCGGGATCGGTCGCCGGTCTTCAAGCTCACTGGTTTCCCTTCTGTACAGCCTTGAATTCTGCTTGTTATTTGCGTGGGTAATGTATTGTAGGCCGTGGAGAAACTGAGAACTAGACTAGGGTTTTGGGGAATCGTTGGTACTATTCAACTTCTGCAACGTCAGATTCGGGGTGTAGAGTTCCTAAACCCAACATCCCTAAGCCCCAGATCTCTAAACTCCACATCCCTGAACCCCCCGTCCCTGATGAGAGAGCCAACGGTGTCTCACAACATACGTTACATCCCCGTGATACCCGTCCTCAGGCTCACACCGGGTCTTTCTACAGCACTGGGATAAAACATACTCAATGGTGATTCAGGCTCAGGGCTTAGGGGTACGATTGGCTAAAGTCCCTAAACCCTAAACCCCTCCAGCCCTCAACCGCTCACCAAAGCCCCTGGCTGAACACTTGGGCCCGATGATATGCGGTCATATACCCTAAACCATAAACCCTAAACCCTAAAAACCCAAAAAACCCTAAACCCTAAACCCAAAAAAACTAAACCCTGAACCCTAGTAGCCGTTAGTTTCTTCTACGCTCACTTGCTCTTCAACTTCGCCTCCATGGCATTTCGAGACTTCTTGAGCTGCGCTTTAAGGGCGCGGACCATGAAGAGCACAAGGAAGAGGTTAAAGATGACCTGGGGTTTAGGCCTTAAGGATTTCAAGGTTCGGTTCGGGGTTGAGGGTAGTTCTTGGGGGATCATGGGATCTTGGGCATTTAGCGCTTAGTGAACTGAGGAAGAAGCCGTTCTTGCTTCGTGGTCTATCAGGGGCTGAGACTCGTCTGTCCGTGTGGGTGGGCGGGTGCTGGTGCGGGTGTTTGTGGGCGGCCTCGCTGTCTTCTCCTTCTCTCCTCCTCTTCTTATCTTCCCTGTGCGCGTTTATGCATGCATGTGTGGATGTACGTATGAATGTATGGATGTATGTGTGTGTGTAACATATACATATGTATATATATATATGTACACACACACGTATTGAACGTATACGTGTTCCATGCACGTGTGTTGGTTTGTCTGTTTGCTACATGTATGCTTATATTTATGTAATTGCATCATGATGTCTGCAGTATTCTATACCGGTAGTACTTACTTTAGCTTCTCGACTGGCTTACTTGAGGATAGGGCTGCCAGGGTCTGGGGTTTGGGATGCTAGGGTTACTGGTAGGTGAGGAGACCACCTCAAAACCCATCGAAGACATCAACATTTCGAAACCCTGAAAGCCCTCAAAACCGCCCAAAGAAACGTAACCCTACGCAACAAATCTTAAGCGAATAAGACATGAGTTGCAACAAGCGGCAGGCAGCGCCCCTTTGAGGGCTCCCGTCCAAGTGGGGGCAGTATCCGTGGACTGCGTAGGTGCGAAAACCTCCTGGCTCGCGGTGTGGGGGCTTGAATCTTGAAATTCAATACTTCGGGGCATAGGCGTCAATTACGGCTGTGGGCGTTCAGGGTTTGCGGGCTCGAATTCAATTTCAGGTTTTTGGCTTTCGGGGTTTATGGTTCAGACTTGTTTAGAGTTTGGTTCACTTCCTATATCCCAGAGCATGGGCCACGGACTCTAGAAGAGACTTCAGGCTGTGCTAAGCACGTCCGGAGGGCTTGATAAGAGTCGTATAGTTAAGGACTTTGAAGCGCCGTTCTCTTCGAATCGGGCGTGCCCTTCGGGGCTATGACGGTTTACAGACCAAATAGCGTGAACCTTGAACTACCCCAACCCTCATGTAGGCGATGGTTCATGGCAGTGCGTCGAAGATTTTGGATTTACTTGGAAGAGGCTGTGGTTCGCGGTCCCCTGCAAGGGACCAACCTCACGTCCGGTGTCGACGAGTATTTCAGAGGTTTTTGGAGGATTCCGGGCTTGCGATTTGATCAGGCTTCGGGGTAAACCCTAGACCACACAGACTAAACCCTTGACCCTAAACCCTACACACTAAAGGCCTGAAGACGAAAAACTGCAAAAATTCAGAACCTTCGGGTTGATGAACCCTGACAGAACTCTTTTTCAGAACGCTTAGGGTTTAGGGTTTAAGGTTTAGGGTTTAGGGTTTAGGGTTTAGGGTTGAGGAACCCTGACAGAACGTTTGTAGAAACCGTTCAGATTGCTTTCGGAATTCTCTGTTTGCAACCCTAGAGCACCCAGATGGAGCCCGTGTAAAACCTTTGAGGAACCCTTTCAGCATCTTTGTAGAATCCCCAGTAGCCCCTTAATAATAAGGGTACCCTTTTTCCTACTATTCGGTTTTAATAAGGGAACCCAAAAAGAAAAAGGGTAAAAGGGTACTACTGGGGAACCTAGTCTTTGTAGAATCCCTGTAGAACCTTTATGGAAGCCTTTGAGCATGTTTTCTGGAGTCGCGGTACAACCACATTGGAACCCTGTCAGTGTCCTTTTGTAACATCCTGTAAATCCTTTACTGAACCCTTTGAGTATCTTTGTAGAACTCCTTGTAGAACCCTTATGGAATCCTTTGTGCATCTTCTTTTGGGGGGATCCTCGTAGAATCTGTATGGAAGCCTTTGTGTATCTTTAAACCCTCAACCCTAAACCGCGAAAAAAACGCAGAAAAAAAAAAAAAAACTAAACCCTAAACCGTAGAAACCCAAAACCCTAAATCCGAAACCCAAAGCCGTTTGGGTCGGGGGCTCCTGCAAGCTCTTGCAGGCGCTGCCCATGTAGATGTTCCTTTTAGGGCTTAGGGCCTGCCTTTGGGGTCTCTGGGTTTAGGACTTAGAGAGCCCATATAATAATATAGGGGCCTAAATAATTACCGGTACTATTTTGGGGGGGGGGTTCCTTATTATAGATTATATGTATAGTACAATATACCCCCCAAACCCTATTCGAATTATTATCAAGGCCCCCATATTCGAGAGCCCTTATAGCCCCTTGCAGAGCCCACGCCCTTCGAGAACCCCACAGCCTACACCCCTCAATGCGAGAGGCCCTAGCGACCCGGAACCCCTAACCCGCCCAAACGCTATAGACCCGATAGACCCCCTGAGCCCTAAAGCCACAGACCCCAGAGGCCGTAAGCCCTGGGTTCCTGTTAAAGGATTTAATTTAAGGTACCATAATAAGGACACCATATTATTCGCTATAGATTCCTATTAAGGTAACTTAAATCAAATTCCTCAGCAAGAACCCAGTAGACAGCTATGGGGTAGTAGATGGTCCGTTGAGCTTTCCCCTGAGGAGTTCAAGATTTAGGGAGTATCGGTTTGGGGGGTTTCCGGTATATATGGTATGCTTTTCTTGAGCTACTGTGAGAAACCTGGGGAAATAGTATCAAACCCAAAGCCCTCAGCTCTATACCTAAACCACAAGAAACTAAGAATGAACCCTATCCTTTCCAAGTTTCTGGGATTCACTACAAGATGATACTATAATGTGATATACTGTATTAAGATAAACAGATAGGACTGGACTAGACTTTATGTATTTGTATGTAGACATGTATATATGTATACACATATATACATACACATACTGCTGTAGTGCGCCCGACCCTCTGAAACCACAAAACAATCACTTTTGGACTGAGGTGGGGTCGAGTTCCGTGGTTGAGGGTTGACGGCCTGGGGTTGAAAGGGTCTTACCAGCTGGAACGAGAGTAGAATTTTGCGGCTGCGGTATCTTATTCTTTAATTCTACTAAGGAGCCGCAATCAGAAGAACGATGCTAGCTAGTTCTTGGCGCTCCCATGGATTGGGCCCACCAGCCGCCAACCGCAGAAAGCCCCGCGCAGCCCGCGGTTTGACCAGACAAGCTCTGACTACACAAAACTATGAAAACCTTCGAAAGGCGGTGGCAAAACAACGCCAAATCATCTTCGACCTGCATGCGACAGAAAAACTCCGACCATGGGTGCTGGAACCCAAGAACCTTGGACCCAAGTGTCTGTATGGCATAGAAAGGCGAGAAAATGCAGCTTGTCACCTGAGAGCATTTGTCCGCGACAGCTCATGCTCCGAAGAGTGTGGGGTTCATTTTAGGGTTTCGGGATCAGGATGCTGTTTATGTGCGCTTCATGTTGTGACTCAGCGGCCGATCCTCGACTAAAGCTCGGCTCTGTGAAAGTTCGGCCAGTAGCGGCCTGCGATTCTTGGCGGCAAAATACGCATGTAACCGTGGAGAACTTGTATACATTGCACCCCAGGCCCTACACTAGTTGCTCAGGCTGTTTATTGCAATGTGCAAGAAAGCTGCCACACCGATAATACAGAAATCGAAAATCAACCATGCTGCTCAACTCCTGGTGCAGCACTACCACATCTAGCGAACCCTATAAACCCTGTACCTGTAGAACCTTTACCCCTAAACTCTAAACTTTGCCCAAAACTCCATGAACAACTGAGGGCCCCTTTTGCAAGGTCGACCGACAGGGGGCCGGAGACCGGAACTCACGCCAAGGCACGACAGTGTAAACAAGGGGTTGGGGTATATAGCATAGAACAGACGTGTAGCCCCTATACGGGAGTTTCCGAAAATAGGGGACCCTAATGAAATACCTTAAATAGCAGGATCCTTACCATAAGGACCCGAAATAAGGTACCCGTAATTTTCGGAAACTCCCAATACGGGAATACCGTTAACACTACCGATTCTTCTGACCCCTACTTGACGCTCGTGCGCGAGGTTTCAGGGATTTTTGCTGGGCGGAGGATAGGTTTGTGGAGCTCCTGTTATAGGGCGCTGAAAGGGTCTTATGGTAGAAGCCCAAAAGTTGGAACAGTCCTTAAGAGTAATGTATAGGGAAGCCCAGCACTATTTGTCCTTAATCCGGTTTCCAACTTTTTGGGGATTACTATACGTGCAAACGGGTAGCTTCGGTTTCAGCGGTCTGGGACAAGTTTGCTAGGAACTTCTTGGGCTTTGGGCATGTAGGGCGTGAGGCCAATATACCGTAAAACCCTGAACCCTGAACTCGAACTCCTAAACACTTCAGATCCCTAGATATTTTTCTTGGGGCGCATTATAGTAAGACTATATATAGCAGCTATAATGGTGTAGATTTGATAATTACTCCGACCCGAATATTAAACCCTAGGTCCTACACCCGAAACAACCCCAAATCCTTAAACCAACTCACCATGAATGAAGAAATGGGGGTTTCCGAAAATAGGGGGCCCTAATATAGTACCCGAAACAGAGGATCCTTAGTACCAGGACCCGAAAACAAGGCACCCCTCCCAAATGTATACCTCAAACCAACCTGTAGTTAAAGGCTAGAACCACTCAACCCTAAACCCTACACCCTTAACCCCCTAAACCCTAAATCCATACCCAAAGCACCATGATCGGAAGGTAGCCGATGTCCAGCACTCCCAGGCCGTAGTTTTTGACGCTCAGAGGCGCCTGAGTTTGAGGGCTTTTTGGATTCAGGACCTGCGGGGTTTCGGGTTTAGGGTGGGATCAACCAGAAGGCATGTATGATAGTAAAAATTCTTGCAATTATACACATTTCGAAAATTAGGTAGATTATATCCGATAAGGAAAAATGCTCCACAAAGGGTCGAGGCTTTAGGGTTTACCTAGACCCTCGAAAGTAGGTAAAATAATGGCCCAAAACCTATAAAAGGCCATTATTCTACGTACTTTTGTTGGGGGTCCAGGTATCGACTTGGCGTTTCGACCTTAGGGTGGGGTCGAAGGTTTAGGGTTTAGTAACTTGGGGTGATTTAGCCATTTAGGGTTTCGGGTTTAGGGTAGGTTCCACCGACCAAGCACACCGCCTCTTTCAGGTTTTACCCGGTTCTTGCAAGGATTTCACAAGCTCTGGAATGAAAAAAAGGTACTCTAAATCATAGCTAGATCCCGGTAGCACCATCGGAGTATTTGGGAGTTTCCGAAAATAGGGGACCCTAATATAGTACACTAGGATCCTTATTATAAGGACCCCAAAATAAGGTACCCCTAATTTTCGGAAACTCCAATTTCTTAGTCTAAGTTAATAACCCGGTGGGAGTCGGAGCATCGGGTGCTGGGCTCCCTTTCGGTATGTGGCAGGTTATGGTTCAGGGTTTAGGGTTCAGGGTTTAGGGTTTAGGGTCTAGGGTTTAGGATTAGGGTTTAGGGTTTAGGGTTTAGGGTTCAGGGTTTAGGGTTCTAGGGTTTAGGATTATGATTTATGGGGAAAGAACGTGTCAGGTCTTGGGTCTAAAAGGGTCGACGCCTCAGGGCGTAGCCTGGCAGTTTCCAGGATACCGGTAGAAGGGCGCGCTGAAGGAGTATTCAGGATAAGGGTTCAGGGTTGAAAGGTCCCAGGAAGCTTCCTGGGAAACCCTACAATACCCTGAACGCCAGGGTTCCAGAATTGAACTCGATTTTAGGATTATTTGTTAAGGGTGCAGTGTGACTTTCGCTCTGCAGACTTCTTCCCTGCCCTACTCGGGCATGCACGAAACATCAAACTGCATGGAGGCATTCACCCCTCATGACACAAAGACCTCAGACCTCGAGTTAAGGATTTATGTGCTTGGGTTTAGGGTTTAGGGTTTAGGGTTTAGGGTTTAGGGTTTAGGATTGCGGGTGTTGTGGGTGCAGCGTGCACGGGTTGCTGTTGGGTTAACCTTGCTGATCGTTGCGCCCCTCAGACCCACAATGGAAAAGACATATGTTCAGAAGCTTTTGTGGGTTTTTAGTTTTTAGCTACATTCACACAAAATGCCAAATGCAAAACCCTAAACCCCTATACCTATACCCCTAAACCCCTAAACCCCTGAACCCTAAACCTCATTCATAAGGAGAGCCCCAGTGGTTTGGCAGACCGAGGTACGTAGGAGCCCCGGACCAAGAAGGCCATTTTGAAGGGCTCATCCTCTCAGTTTGTTTAGGGTCTTAGGGTTTTAGGGTTTAGGGGTTTAGGGTCTTAGGGTCCTAGGGTTTTAGGGTTTAGGCTTTAGGGGTTTAGGGTCTTAGGGTTTTAGGGTTTAGGGTTTTAGGGTTTAGGGTTTAGGGGCTAGGGTCTTAGGGCTTTAGGGGTTTAGGGTGCGGGGGGGTGAGGGCTCATCCCCTCAGCTCTCGACGGCCAGGGGTTGAGGGTTCAGGATTGAGGATGGTTACTGCCCCCATACAGTAACAGTCTGTACCAGGGCGGCCGTATATATCTATATTTTGAGTATGCTTTCTCGACATGGCCCCTGAATGTCATTCTCAGGCATATCTGCAGTGTCTTGACGTTTGCTGGCAGGCGTGGGTTCAGAGCGCACGTTTTCCATCAAGGTGTGACCACATAGGGACCTCCGAAGTGGTGTTGCTACACATTCCGCAACACTCTTCAGGTCCTAGAAAAGGTGCACCTCCCTTATCATGGAAGGCTTTGATATACCCAAAGATCCCCTGCCCAGCCCCTGAGATAACACAAGCTCTCTATCGGTCCTTGGCTGCTTCTGACACCATTTGAAGCAATTCAGATCGATCCTGATACGGCTTGGGTTCAGGAGTCTTGGGTATAGGGCTTGAGGGCTTTGAGATTTAGGGCGGCACGTCCATATTTCGGACCTTGAGGGCTTCTAGGGCTTATGCCTGGAGGAGCCTGACGTTTCACGCATCGAAGTTTTTTGCAATCTACGGAAATCGACAGTCTTAAATTTGGGAACTCTAGTGGTATCAGGTTTAACTTATTGGTCTTACCTTGGCGTTTGGGGGGCTCCGATTTCTAGGATCTGGACAGCAAAAACAGCAAAGAGTTACAAGGAAAACCTCCATAGCACAGCAAACAACTGTGAAACAGTCCAACACTTCCACGAAACCGGGCAGAGTGGCCACAAAGTTCCGCCGCACCCAGTCGCGCATCACGTACTTGGCCAAAGTTACGGCGATCACATTCGCCACGAACTTGGCTGCCTCGGAGGTGTCCAACTCATAGCGGGGCGTCGGAGCTCGCGATTTCGGTGCTAAGCGCTAAGGAGTCTACCGGTGTAGGTTTAGGGGACTGAAAAAGCTCCGGTAGTCGTTTTAAATCGGGCCTACGGCCGTGGGCTATTTTCAGGATGCCGGCAGTCTGCGGCGCAGTGCTTTCGATCACGGCCCTTATGGATCTCTTGGACCCTGATCCCTGATCCCGAGATCCTTATCAACACAGTGATGACATCCAATGCATAAAAACCAGTGACTCTGCCGTGTATTGGCAGCATCGAAGCGAAGCTGATGAGCCCCTAAACCCTAAAACCCTAAGCCCTAAACCCTAAAACGCTAAACCCTGAACCCTAAAGCCCTAAGACCCTAAAACCCCAAAACCCTAAACCCTAACTATACCCTAAACCCTTAGCCCAGGGGCGCAGGTCAGCAGCAAGGTGCCCAGCAATCCGTAGGCTGGTACAAAGAGGAATCCTCGGCCAGAGAGGAATGGCAGCTGCCGGGCTTAAGGATTTGGGAGTTTCCGAAAATTAGGGATACCTGATCTCCATATAGTAAGGATCCTACTATTTCGGAAACTCCCACATAGAGGCTTCATATATACTACCATCATAGAATTAGGTCCCTGCAACCATGGTAGGAATGGTCTTTTGGGACCTACTTCCATAATGGTAGTCATGTGGGTATATGGTCCTCTTTTGGGTTCCCTCAAGAATCGGTGCCGTATTATAATGGGGACCCAAACAGAACAGGGACCATAATTTTGACCAACCACCCATTTGGGGTATCATAGTAGGATCCCTAATAGAATTTAAGGTAGATTCCTTAATAAAGGGATATTGGAGTCTCTAGGCATGTACAGTAGAAGCCAGAAAGTTGGAACATCATTATCCTCATGCCCTTAAGGTAAAGTATAAGGGATCCTAGCACTAATCCTCCTAAAGCCATGTTCCAACTTTCTGGCTTCTACTGCCCTAAACCCTGAACCCTAAACCCTAAACCGTGGGGGATATTGGAGTCTCTAGGCATGTAGTAGGAGGCTAAAAGTCCCCTGAACCCAAATCCCGGCAATGGGGCCTAGACCCCACGCCCTGGAGGCCCCAACCCCGAAATTTCAGCTGCCAGAATTTAGGGCTCCTTTAAGGGATCGATAGTAAGGGTTTAGGGGATAAGGTTTAAGTTACCATAACCCCGAACTTAAGTTAAGCTGCCAGAATTTAGGGCTCCTTTAAGGG
>BGNK01007903.1:0-14474 GCA_003297005.1 Symbiodinium sp. clade A Y106 | reverse complement strand
GGGCAGGGGCAGGGGCAGGGCAGGGCAGGGGGTCAAGGAAAACGCCAACACCCACACAAAACACGCCCGAAACCCGGCCCAAACCGCTTTCAACTTGTATTGACGCTGAACCCGGAACCCTAAACCCCAAACCCTCTAAACCTTGAACCTTAAACCCCAAACTGTCTAAACCCTAAACTTCCTGAACCCCACACCCTAACCCTGAACTTTGGACCATAAACCCCAGCTCCTCTAAAGCCTAAACCCCCATATGCCCTCAAATTCCAGGCTACCCTAAACCCTAAACCCTATACAAATATGGGAGTTTGCGAAAATAGGGGGACTCTGATATAGTACCCGAAATAGTAGGATCCTTATTACAAGGACCCCAAATAAGGTACCCCTAATTTTCGGAAACTCCCATATGTGATTCTGGTCCCTTTTTGGGTCCCTATTATAATACGGCACCTATTATTTAGGTACCCAAAAAGGGACCTTAATTTTGACAACTACCCATATAAATATAGATTCCCTAAAGGATCCTTGCTTCCTTCTGCAGCCAGGCCTCACCGGAGCCTGGCTCCTCGTGGAAGCCGTGCCCGGAGCCGACTTAGGCGGCTTCCGTCAGGGTTTAGGGTTTGGGGTTTAGGGTTTGGGGTCTAGGGTTTAGGGGTTTAGGGGTTTAGGGTTTAGGGTTTGGGGTTTAGGGTTTAGGGTTGAGGGTTTAGCGGGGTTGAGGGTTTGGGGTGTACGGACGTTTGGGGTTAACGATTTAAGGTTAAGGGGCTTCCGTTTTAGGGTTTAGGATAAGGGAGGTACTTGGAGGATCATGGGACTTAGTAAGTTAGGGGTTTCAGGGCCCCTTTAAGGGATCTAAAGGGGTACTATAAGGGTTTAGGCTTTAGGGTACTTAGAGGATCATCGGACTTGGTAGGTGAGGTTATAAGTACCGTAATTGGAGTTATAAGTACTTATAACTATATATTTAGAAGTAATTATACAAATAATTTCAGGTAATGTTGTAGGGTTCTACCGTTCTACCAGTTCTCTTTGAAGTATTTCTCCTTCGCCTCCACCTTGTCTTCCTTCTACCCGGCCACCACATTCCCTCCCGTTGCTCCCGTTGCGCCGCCAAATTTGCCGCTCACGATCTGGCACTGCTGCTTCTGTTCCGTTCGTTGCTGCTGACTACCTGCCGTCCTTACACAACTATAGGGGCTAAATACTTACCAATACCATCTAGAAGGTTCCTTATTGTAAGTATAGTATAATGGGCCTCAACACCCTATTCTAACTATTAAGGCCCCTATACCCTAATCCTTCATAGCAGCCCTTATAGAAGCGTTTTAAGGAGCCCTTTAAAGGAACCCTATTCTAATTATTAAGGACCCTACGCTAAACCCCCCCCCCCCCCCCCNTGCCCACGCGTCCTACACACCGCTATACAGAAAAGTATTGAGAGCGCTCTAAAAACCGCCTCCTTGTAATTTTAAGCCCCCCACACAAAACCCCCCCCCCCCCCATAATACCCGTCCCCTTGAAAAAGACCCCTCTACCAATTGTTAATTCCCGACACTAGCACCGCTGCGGTCGACGGTTGCAGGTTCTGTCTTGACTGTGGGAACCGATGCGAGCGGTCATCAGGAAAAGTGCTCCCCGGCAGCTGCTAAATATAGAGTTCCTTAAAGGGTGCTTTACATAATGGTTACTATAAGGAATACTATAAGGGCTCTATTATGTAGGGGCTTAAATATTTGCCGATACTATGGTGGGGGTTCCTTATGATGATTATAGTAACCTATAGTCTGTATATACATACATATATATATATATACACACACGCACACCCCAAAACCCTATTCTAAGTATTAAGGCCCCTAAATTATGGTCCTGGCTCACGGTTTTCTGGGCGGCCGGCATGCCAAATTCAGAACTTGCCCTAAAGCCTAGACTCGAATTGTATCCCTTGCCGAATCCCTGCAGAACCCCAAAGCCAGGATTTCAAGAATTTCAGACTTGGAGGGCTGGTGAAATCGACACCCAGTTCGAAGGTCCCTGGAAGGAACCAAGGGACCCGCCAGTTCTACCCCAAGCACGCGAGAAAGGAGCCCAAAACCCCTGCATTAAGAGGAAGAAGCCCTGCATGACTTCATGTATGTTCCTGACCTTAGGGGCATATAGGCATAAAGACCTGATAGAACCGTACAGAACCCTATAATCACTCTTCTAAATCCCCTAGGATTCGTTACTGAAAGGGTCTTAGCTCTTTGGGAGAATGGAGCCTGGCCGAGGTTTGAACTTAGTCCAAATCCGCTCGTGCATGCGGGACATTGTCGAGGTGCCTCGGCCACTTAGCGGTTTAGGGTTTTTGGGCTCAGCGTTCAGTGCCTTTTTAGCGGTAATATATTAGCAAGTCACTTTCTTGAGGGTTGTACTAGGATCTGGGTATAAGCGTCTGCAGATTTGCTAGGGAGGGCTTAGGCGGTACATATAGGGCTTGCATGGGTTCTTATAGGGCATACAAGGGCTCTATCGGGGTTCTTTTATTTAAGGGTCCAGGTGCCCCCGCAGACAATGTAGAAGCTTTGTAGTGAACTGGTTGACAGCTGCAGCCCTTCGCCCCCAAACTACGAAATAAGAGGGAGCCCAAGCCCTGTGCCTAAAGCCAAAATGCATATAGAACCCTCATACACGACTGAGAACTACAACATAAAAGCTTCCCTGATCCTAAACACCCCTATACACCCGCCTCCCATAGAAACCCTGCAAAGCCATCAACAAGATCCCCCAGATCCCCCAGAGGCATTGGCCAAGCTGGAGGAAAAGCGGCTTTGCCATTTGGATGTGAAGCCAGAGCCCCTCGGCCAGACGCTGGTGTATTGTATGTTAGTTTGTGCGTCTGGGACGGTCGGCTTTCATAGGTCTTAGGGATATCATGGAGGTTTTTCTGGGTTGCAAGAAGGCTTCTACAATATTGTTCCAGAGTGTATCTTGCTTTTTATACGGAATTCGCATAGGGTGTGGTTTATGGTTTACGGGCTGCGTGAAGAATCCGTGGAAGTAGGAAGTAGGTCACAAAATGCGTCTTAGAGTCATGAGTACCTCAAATAGCGTTATCTTGTTTCAGTTTTATCATGCGGCACCTTCTTTCGTATGTCTACGCCATCCTGAATATTATGACCAAGCAGCATCCTTTCACGCGGGCAGAGAGGAACATGGAAGAGAAAAGCATGTTGTCAATAAGCGGCTGTCGGAGCATAGGCATTAATTCCCTAAACCCTAAACCCTAAATAAGCCGTTGGAGCTCCTTGGACACTTCCAAGGAATGTCATGGTCTACTTCCCGAGGAAGAACACCAACGAGATCATTTGTAAGCTGATTGACCCTTGGCTGGTTGGGGTTTAGGAGTTGTTCATAGGAGCCTGAGTCATTAGAATAGGGTGTTCGGGTATATCAGTCTACTTGAAGGGGCAGGAGACTTAGTAAGTAGGTTATAAGTAGAGTTATAAGTACCCTAAATGGACTTACCCTAATTATAACCCCACTTATAACCTACTTACTAAGTCCCCAGCCCCTTCAAGTAGTATGGTTTTACTCAGGAACCCGAAGGAGTGGTCTTGATATTCAGGCCCCTACATGAACATTCCGGTTCGAGTGCCCTCAGACCTTCCAGGTCAAGTGAGGTTGTAGGAGCAGCCCTCAGTATGATAATTTGCCCAAAAGTTTCGGGCATATGATAATTTGCCCAAAAGTTCCAAGTCCCGGAGACTTATTCTTGCATCTTTGACACTCAGCGACTAGCTGCGCTTCACTGGCGGATCCCCAACTTCCAAGGACCAACCCATAGACCCGAAGTGCCGCAATGTGAGATGTACATAACCCTAAGGCTCCTGGACCCTTGTAGTGAGGTCCCAAACCCTAGCCCCCAAAGCCGAAACCCTCCCCCAGAAGGCCCCAGACCCTCTTAGGAGCCTTAGGGAAGAACACATGAGATTTTCTTCCAAAAGCACCTGTGGCTTTGAATGGCAAGTAAGCTCCCGAATCCCTAAACCCTAAACCTTAAACCCTAAACCCTAAACCCTAAACCCTAATCTAGGGAGCCTCTTAACCAAGTACTAAGCCAAATTCATCCTTGAAGTTCGAGGCAGAAGTGGGGTTTTGGCATTTCTATGGGGTACATTATGCTAATAAAGGACCTGTGGGGATGAACTCGGCGACTAAGACTGTCGTGAAGCCTTCATCCGTTCCCATCTGGAGGATCATGGGACTTTAGAGACTAGGGTTTAAGATGGTTTAAGGGTCCGTTTAAGGGATCTACAGGGGTACTATGAGGGCTTAGGGTTCTGGGCTCAGTAACCAGGATGATAAATAAGGTACCTATAGATACAGTTTCGATAATATATATATATATATATAACTCCAAGCACGTATTGCCTTGCTTCTAAATCCCATTATCCACCAGGCAGAGAGCCCAAAAAGGCGCTCGGTTACAGAATATGTCTTACATCTTCGTAAGAAGCGTATACAAGTATACCCATAGGCTCGATTGTAGTTCCTTCTTGGGATTACCTAAAAGCTTCCTAAATATAAACCACATAAAGCAACTACTATGGAGCCTCTAGGTATAAGTCAACGAGAATCTCTCCATTCGAGGGTGGTCGGGCAAACTTGCGGTGGCGGGCCTGAATGACCCTAAACCCTAATCCCCTAAGCCCTAAACTCCCTAAACCCCCTGAGGGCTCTGAGTACTGCACTTGTACCGAAACCGAACATCCCCAAAGCCGATAAGCAACACATCCTCAAGCCTTAGCCCCAAGCATAGACTGGGCTTTGGAGTACCATACTATAATACTTGTTCCCTTAAAGGAACCATTATGAAATACAAGTTTATACTTTTTGCTCCCTGGTTACTTCAAAGCCTAGTAGAACCCTGAAGCCTAATCCCCTATACCCTGAAGGGCATCTGGACTTCATGTGAGCAGAGCTGTCAAATTCCATGGTTCCTGAACTAGTTGGCACTTACGGAGACTGCTTAGTTTGTTCACAGATACTATGTTGGGCCGTTAGATTACCAATAAGCTGCATATGGGAGTTTCCGAAAATAGGGGACCCTAATATAGTACCCTAAATGGTAGGATCCTTATTATAAGGACCCCAAAATAAGGTACCCCTAATTTTCGGAAACTCCCATATAGACTCATGGACTCATTGTAGTCTAGATCCCCTTTATGCAAATCGCAGGGGGGGGGCACGCCATCGGGGCAAGCTTTCTACACAAAAACCTGCAAATGGTAAGCCTTCCAAAAGCCTAAACCCTAAACCCAAGACCCTCTCTGGAAAGCCTTTGAAAACCCAAAGCCCGCGGATAAACGTAAAACGATTGATGATATAAATCCTGCATTACCCAGTGTAAGGAATATACCATAATTCCCGTAGTTTAGGGTCCTTAAGGTAATGCAGGAGTTATAGCATCAACGGAAGCACCTTCTCACCAGGATTTTGGGTTCGTCGTGGACCTGAACTATGAGGGCCCCTGGATGGGAACTCGGAAGTGGCTCGCCTAAAGGGATGTGTTTACGGTATTTGGGAGTTTACCGTTTTTAGGGTTTTGGGTTTACAACTCACGGTATTTTGGAGTTTACGGGCTTTAGGGTTTAGGGTTTTTAGGGCTTCTTAAGGTTTCTATAGGGGATTAGGGTACCAGGTCTCAGTAGTTAGAACAGGGTTTTGGTTCTAGTGTTCTGTACTATTGGTAATTCTCCAACCTTACATCGTATTTACGTGTTTGGGGTCTTCATATCAGCGTTGACTTTGTAGCCTTTTGCTGCTGATGTTCGCCATTTGCTGATGTTGCTCGTCATGACAACGGTTTGCGTGCGCAGATGAGGGCACGATTGGAAGAAAGGCTACGATGGGAGGCAAGCGTGATGAGGTGCCCTCCACCAAGAAGCCCAGCTGCTGCACCAGGTAGTGCCGGTTCCCAAGTGTGCCGACTGCATGCCGGGCGTTTCTTAACAATGAGTGCATCGGTGATTAGCACTCATTCCCCTCCGTTTCACTGCCCGCTGGTAACGGCAGCCATATCATCAACTTCTTCGACAGCTGCAAGGACTCCCTGGCACCCTATCCGAAAACTCCCATGAACATCTTTGATGCCCTTACTCTGACTGGTGAAGATAAAGAGATGCGAAAATGGAGCCCCATGGAAAGCCCCTGCAGACAACTACTCCAAGCCTGAAGCCAGACGTGCTTAGCCCCTATAGGACTAAACCCCACCAGGACCCCCAAAGTACCCGTACTGGAGCCCTTAGGACCCTCAATAGTGGCGTTATTGTTACAGCAGGCTGCAGTTGGGTTGTTGAGGCAAGCCTCAACACGCAAATTAGGAAACCGTAAACCCCTGCCCTGCAAGCGCTTAACCTTAAGCCTTAATCCCCAAACTCCCTAAACCCTAAACTCCCTAAACCCTAATCCCCTAAACCCTAAACTCCCTAAACCCTATTTAAACCTGATAAACCCGAAGCCCTACACTCTAATGTAGGAACCTGATTAAGAAACCCTGGTCCTGTAACCCCAAAATAGTAGGATTCATAGTAACGAACCCTAATAAAGGCCCAAGGTTTCTTAATCAGGCTCCTACATTAAACCCCCAAAACCCTTACAGTACCCTTATAGTACCCTTTAAAGGAACCCTTATGGAACCCTAATAAAGGCCCAAGGTTTCTTAATCAGGCTCCTACATTACCCTCTTTTGAGAGACTCCTGGCATGAGGTATTCGCCACCCGAGTGTTGGCGGGATTCGGATACTCAGGGTGTGGGCCTCGGAAGGCTATGGGTGTCTGAGGCCCTTTCCGTTACTTAGAATTGGGTTTAGTGTTCAGGGTTTAGGGTTTAGGGTTTAGTAGTCTAGAAGCTAGCCTTTCATTTTTTGGGGTGTTGTCGTCCCCATGTAATCCCGAAGGTTAAGGTGAACCTTCTTCCCCAGGAAGCCGGACAAGCAAGTTTAGGGGCTAGCTTGATGGGCTCGGGGTTTATAAGCACTTCGCACCCCACCCTAGAAGGGATCTACAGGGATTCTATAAGGGTATAGGGTTGGTTCATGGGTAGCTATAAGTAGGGTTATAAGTCCCCCAACAGTGGTTATAAGTATAGTTAGACTCCGTCCTCTAACTCTCGGGTTGAGCGGTGTGGGTTAGGTCTGCTTTGGAGGTGTCGCAGAGAAAGAGGGGCTGGAATAAAGGTAACACGCCAATCTGCAGGTTCGAGGCGGCCCAGTGAAAGCCCATAGCCGTGGCTTTTGGCAGCACAGGCCTCGGACGGGCGACAAGCAGCAGAGAATCGAGCAAAGTGTCACTCCACTCTGGAGAAGCTGACACCAAGCTTCCTTCTGGCCAGCGACTGGTCCAACGAGGTGCTTCGGTACTTACACCCAGCAGGCGCGCAATCCAGCACTAACGCTTCGTCAGAACAAGAAGTCCAGAGAGAGGCATCGGCCCAGATTGAAGCAGTTGTGGTTCGGAAGGTCAAGGCGGGTGATCATCCGCATAGCCCGATTGCCGGTGAGACTGAGGGAGACCACTGGATGCTAGGATTATACAATATCAAAAAGATAGTTGGGGTTTAGGTTTTCAGTTTAGGGGTTAGGACTATGGATATCAGTCGGCTTCATGCAATTGACACAATAGTCCTTGACTGCACGGTATTCGGCTCTCTAGCAATCGCAAACTGTTAGGCAAACGGCATGAAACCCCTAATTTGGGCCCTAGGCCCTAAAGCCTAAACCCTATAATTCCCAAACACTAAACCCTATGTTTCCTAAACCCTAAACTACTAGAGGGTGCTTTCTAGGAGCCCCTTCTTCAGGTGTCTAGGTTTATGTGGGAGTTTACCGAAAATTTGGGGTACCTAAGGGTTCCTTTAAAAGGTTACTATAAGGGTACTATAAGGGTTCCTTTAAAGCGCTGTATAACTCATTTTGGGGTCCTTGCAATAAGGATCCTACTATTTAGGGTACTATATTAGGGTCCCGATTTTCAGAAACTCCCATTGCGGCTCCTCTCCCTGGTGCTTAGTAGGGAATGGGGGAATGGGTTATGGGGACTATTATTGGGGATTATATGGGGACTACTATAGGGATCCATTCTCCCATTCACTACTACCTATAGTCTCCATTGTAGTTCCTTTTGGGGGTTACCTTATAGGATCCTTATTATATATTTGGTTAAACCAAAAAAAGGAACTACAATGGAGACTATAGGTAAGAACCAGACAGTCTTGGCTACAGCGCGGCTACAGCGTAGCACCGGGGAGAGAGCGCCTCAGAACTTTCTGATCCGGATTAGAACCGTTTTCGATCCCTTTAAGGAACCCTCATAGTACCTTTTAAAGGAACCCTTAAAGGAACCCTCGCAGTACCTTGTAAAGGAACCCTTATAGATCCCTTAAGGGAACCCTCGCAGTACCTTTTAAAGGAACCCTTATAGATCCCTTAAAGGAATACCTGCGGCTCCTTCGCCATCGCAGAACGCTAAACCCTACGGCTCCCGGGTTCCTCTGGTGTTTTGACTTCCTTAAAGAGATCTTTAGGGCTCCTTAAAGGGATCTATAGGGTTTAGGGTTTAGGGTCTATTTGGAGGGGCAGGGGACTTAGTAAGTAGGTTAGAAGTAGAGTTATAAGTACCCTAAATTGAGTTGCCCCAATTGTAACCTTACTTATACCCTAAACCCTACAGATCCCTTATAGATCCCTTAAAGGAACCCTATAGAGCCCTTATAGCCCTACTTATAAACGACTTACTCTGTCCCCTGGCCCTCCAAGTAGACCCTAAACCCTAAACCCTATAGATCCCTTTTAGGAACCCTATAGATCCCTTTAAGGAAGCCTATAGATCCCTTCAAGGAACCCTATAGATCCCTTTAAGGAGCCCCCTTAAAGGAACCCTTACTAAGTCCCCTGCCCCTCCAAGTAGGCTCTCAGGGTTTCAGCTCGGGGCTTCCCTTCCTTAAGGACGAAATGAACCCTAAAAGGGTTTAAGGTTCATATACCATATAGGGATTCATAGTATATGGGTATAGGGCTCCTACTTTTAAGGGTCATTTGGTCCTTCAGGTTAGCCCGGAGTCACCGACCTTTTGAAAGACTTACAGAAGGAAATCAGAAGCAGGAGGCTTATTTTAAGGACTTAGATCAGGAAATCAGAATAAGGGGGCTTACATAAGGAAATCAGAATAAGGAGACCTATTTTGAGGACTTACATAAGAAAATCAGAATAAGGAGGCCTATTTTGAGGACTTAGATGAGGAAATCGTAATAAGGAGGCCAAAAAAAGGTAGGTTATTCAGGGTTAGATCCTTGTTTTGTAGGCTCTTGCTCTAGAGTCGGGATTAAGGGCTTAGGATGTAGGGTTTAGGGGTTTAGGGATTATATAGGGGGTTTAGGGGGTTTAGGGTTTAGAGGTTTAGGGTTTCTAGGGGTTTAGAGTTTAGGGGGCTAGGGTTTCGGGGTTTAGGGTTTAGGGGGTTTAGCTTTGGGGTTTTTGGGCTTAGGGTTGAGAGGGTTGATGGGCTTGTCAAATTCATACTTCCTTGGGAGAAAGGCCGGTAGCGTGCCGAGCAAGTTTTTTTGCCATCCGCTTACTTTGTCTTTTTGTCTTACCGAAGATCGGCTTGCCCAATCACCTAACCCCCTAAACCCTAAACCTTACTAAGTCTGCTGATTCTCTAAGTACCTCCCTTACCCTAAACCCTCAACCTTAACCCCCTAAACCCTAAACCCTTGAACCCGAAACCTTAAACCCCAAGCCTTCTATACCAGGTTCAGCCTATCCTGTCATGGATACCGGAAGAGGCTGCCTGCCTGAATTAGGAAGAGTCAAGATGACACTTCTTGGTAGGTTCTTAGGATTTAGGGTTTAGGGTTTCTTTGGGTTTGAGAAATCCTTACGCCTTACTCGAAGGATCCGGAACGTAGTGAGTAGCTTCGAGAAGTGGCGTAATAGATGGGCTTGATAATTAGAGTAATGTAGGGGCCCTAATCATTAGAATACGGTTTTGGGGGTATATTCTACTATAATGATAATAGTTAACCCAGAAAACCCTATTCTAATTATGAAGGCCCTTATACCATAGAGCCCTATCACAGATCCCTTATAGAACTCTTTAAAGAACCTTTAAAGGAACTCTTTTAGTGTTTCGGTCTATCTTGTCTTCAGGAGCCCTGGCACAGCTGGGAGGATCTTTGGACTTGAACAGGAAAGTTATCACTACCCGGGTTTAGGGTTTAGGGTTTAGGGTTTAGGGTTGCAGTTTTATCAGGCCCCTACATTGGATCCTAAACTGCCCAGACCCGATCCTTACGACCCACGAACAAGCTCTCACTCTAAATCATCGCCCTCTTCGGCTTTATGCAAACCCCCTTTAAGGCTGATCCTGAAACCGACAAGCCCTAACCCGCCTGCCCGCCATATGCTATTCAAATGTGGGTTTTAGGAGTTAGGGTCGAAGCGAAAAACACATGCATCACGATTGGGATCTTGCATCAACCGTATATCAAGCCTGTTTTTCAGCTCTTTAGAACCCTATGAACTCGCCAAGCCCGTCAAGCGATGAGGCTACGACTCTTGGAGTGCCGGCGTGCTCATGCCACTTGTCTTGGAAAAACCCAAGGCCCTAAAACGCACCGACCGAAACCTTGAAGCGTTTGTGTTGGTTGTTCTTGCTTCGCAAAAGACAGCCTTCTTTAGTAGAAGCCGAGCTTGGTAACTATCTAGTAGGATTGACGGGCCTCATACACAGGAATTGGAGTTCGGTGTTTCCGGGGTTCTGCAGATTGTAGACGGGGTTTGCAGGCGGTGATGGGGGCGGGGGTCTCTTTTGGATCTTCGAGTACGGATCCCATTATCTCAGGCTCTCAAACCAAAAACGAACCCGAACCCCAAACACTTCGCAAAACCCTGAACCCTAAAGCCCCCACTGCTCGGTCTCCCTGTTCCCGCCTCAGCCACATGGGCATTGAAAACCCCGAACAAGGCAGAAAGAAAAGAGGCGTCAACAAGCAAAAATCCAGCACCGTAACGGAATTTCTGTAATTATGGTATACCGGGCCCCAAAAGTCTATTCTAATTATTAAGGCGCCTATATTAACTGAAATTCTGGGCCACTGAGGTTTGAGCTCCTTACTGGCGACTGGCAGACTGCCGTTCGGATTTGGCGCAGCAGGGACTGGCGAGGGTTCCGTAAGGGGATTCCTTTTCAAGGGTTTAGGGCCAAGTTTAGGGTACCTTTTCAGGGTTTATAGGGTTCTTTGAAAGGGTTTAGGATTCCTTTGCCGAGGGTTCCGTAAAGGGTTCGTGAGGGGCTCCAAGAGGGTACAAGACGAGGGTGAAAAAGGGATGTGGGTGTTTCCGAAAATTAGGGTGTACCTTAGTTTGGGGCCCTTGTAATAATAACAAGGATCCTACTATTTAGGGTACTATATTAGGGCCCCCCATTTTCGGAAACTCCCATGTAGGTGTTGGGGCCCTTGAACATTTTGCGCGGTCCTACGAGCTCAGATGCAATACAAGGGCCCAAGTCATGAAATTAGGAATACTCTTCCCCGATACTCGATGCGATGCTGTGTTGTCGTGTAAACCTCCCCCAACCCGGGTCTCATTATTGTGTAATGTAGGAACCTGATTAAGAAACCCCGGGCCTATAACCCCCAAAATAGTAGGATTCATCTCAGGAACCCTAATAAAGGCCCAAGGTTTCTTAATCAGGCTCCTACATTAAACCCCCCAAAACCCTTACAGTACCCTTATAGTACCCTTTAAAGGAACCCTTATGGAACCCTAATAAAGGCCCAAGGTTTCTTAATCAGGTTCCTACATTAGTCCTCCATGTTCCATGTTCCGGGCATCCTCCGGTGTAAACGGGAAAGGTTTTTGGACTGCAGGTCGTGCTTGAGGATGGTTGCGCGAGGCTTTTGCTCATAGGGTTCTATGAACTTGTGGTGGCGTACTTTCAGGATCGCGGGACTTAGTAACCAAGGTTTTAGGGTCCCTTCAAGGGATCTAGAGGGGTGCTATAAGGATTAAAAGTTTGATTAGGGTACATAGAGGATCATGGGACTTAGTGAGTAAGATTATAAGTACCTCGATTCGAGTTAGCTGATTCGAGTTATATGCATACTTAGTTGGGTTTCTTAGGGCTTACGGCGCTTCGTGCAGGTATGCTTTAATTACAGGGCCTTGCGGAAAATTTTCCAACCAAAGTGCAAACTCTTCAGTCAAGTCTTTGAGATCTCTTTTTTGGGTTCATCTGGTACCGTTATGATTGTGTTGGCTTCAATTATTCCGAACATCGAAGTACGAAGACTCGGCGTTAGGTTGGGGGACTTTGGGGTGCGATTCCTTGTGAGGTCGCATTGCGTTGCAGGGCCTGTTGTCTCTCGTCGAGATGCGTTTTTCCAGTTACCTCAATTGTACTAGTATGTTACTAAGCCGATACGTACCCCTTAAAACGCCTAAACTATGTATCTGCGATAGACCCTACACCCTAGACTCTGGACCCTAACCGCCCCCCCCCCCCCCCCNTCTGATTCTACTTAAGATCCTGTAAAGTAACCCCAAAAGGAACTGCAATCAACACTCTGTAAACTCAAAGGCCAAACAGTGAGCGGAGTCCGAGGGCTGGAATTCCTTTTGGAGGGAGAGTCTTATGCGCAGGATGTGCAGGGCTTTGCAGCCGAGCTGCGTTCGCGGTTAAATCTCGAGGACTTCCGCAAGGGATCGGGCCCGCGAAACAGTGTTGATTCGGGCGCTTGAATGCTTAGTAGCTGAGTGGATACACTTTACACTTTTTGGGAAAGTATTATCCACCATAAAACTAAAAGTCTACACTTTTTGGGGCTTGTGAACTCAGCAACTAGGAATGTGTTTTTACGAGTTCGATACTGTAAGGCAGGCTTCATGGACTCATGTTTCAATTCTTTCCGCACCAAGCCCCAGGTAAGTTTTCAAGGAAGGAGGGAACAGCCCAACCGGGCATTTTCTTAGCAGGCGTTTTGGCCGGAGCTATGATTCGGGGTTCAGGACTTGGAGGGTCGAGGGCCTAGCAACTATGGGTACTATCCCCACTCTGTAACAGCCCCCAAATGTAGAATGTTGCAGGGTTTGGGCAGTGTTGTCATAAGTGCCCGAAGTAACTTAAGCCCATTAGGGCACAAACATGTTCCCTAAAAGGGCTTGTAATAAGAACTTACGAAGTCCCTTGATTCATGCCTGCTAGCTACCTTCTGCAAAACGGGCTAAACACTGTCTGTGTGACTTGAAGGCTCCGCGGAAACAACATAAAAAGTGCAGCTATAAGTATCCAGGTTTCTTCAAGCAGGTAAGTAGGAAATATGAAGCTCCCGTACAGAGTGACAGAGGTCTCGTAAGAAGGTAAATGCCGCAAACAGGGGCGCCACGGCCCTCACAACAAGGATATGCAGGTTTCCCCTTTCTGCCCGGGCTGGCACTCTGCATGGTGGACGGATGATGAGGCTAAGCAGTTTTGTCACAAGCTTCTTCCTCCACGCGATACTCGACTACTCGACAGGGAACTCTACCCTAAACCCCAAAGTCACGCAACATACATAATGGTTTGTCATTGTAATCCGGTCCTAACTAAACGGTACAAGCCCTCCAATGGAGCCGCAGGTCTACTCTCAACCCAAACGAATTATTATTACTCTTCTTGTTTTGCTAGCACCAGTCTTCTTATTACTGTTATGGTTATAGTCGCTGTTGTGATTATCGTTTTGATAATGATGACGGTGATGATGATGCTTATGCTGGTGATGCTTATGTTGATGACTAATGAATGGCCCCAAACCGGGAACGCGACACCTGAAGCTTCAAGCTCTGCAATAGAAGCCCCTTACAGGTGGGTAGTTCTTCTTCCATAGTACTCCCATAAGACCCCCTTTACCTTATAGGAGTGGTATGGGAGGCTTATGGGAAACTACCCACCTAATAACTACCCANGGTGGGTAGTTCTTCTTCCATAGTACTCCCATAAGACCCCCTTTACCTTATAGGAGTGGTATGGGAGGCTTATGGGAAACTACCCACCTAATAACTACCCACCTGTAAATGGCTTAGATGCAAGCCGAACTCCCCGTCCACAGTAGTTGATCTCGACTGGGGACTTAGGGTCGAGAGAAGGGGCCTCAGGGTTCCCCAGAGACTCCGATGTCCCTTAAGAAAAGGAATACACCTTAAATCATAGTAGGATCCCCAATATGATTTAAGGGATATTCCTTAATTAAGGAATATACCTTAATAGGGTCTCGGATCGAGGACACTGCAAGGCCAGGGTCCATAGCCGGCGAACCCCAGTGCCAACTGTTTGGCACGAGAACAATTGCCCAACGGCTGCCTCGCCACCGTGGCATCGCCGCCGGCGGCAACAACGCGCCAAGGCCAGGCGCAGCATCTGGGCAGCGCGATCCCGTGGGCTCCCAGGACCA
>BGNK01007899.1:1467-14499 GCA_003297005.1 Symbiodinium sp. clade A Y106 | reverse complement strand
CTAGCCCAGGGCTTCCAGCTGATGCTCATGATGCGGGCTTTTGGGGGGCCAAGATGGGAGGGACTATACTGCCCGGTGCACGAACTCGCGCTGCCCGCACCTGGCGCAGCCCTTAAATATACATATATATATGTATATGTATATGTGCATGTATATATAGAAATATATTTATGTATATATATATATATATATGTATGTGTGTGTGTATGTGTATGTGTACGTATATGTATATGTATATATGTGTATGTGTACATATATGCGTATGTATATGTATATGTATATGTATATGTACATGTATATGTATATGTATGCATGTATGTAGATGTTGTGCTCTGCACACACAGACACACCGGCAACTAGTATCAGGAAGGATTAGCCGCTCCAGGACCCAAACTTGCTCCGAGAAGCCGCTGCGAAGATCCACAACTGGTCCGTACCCAAGCCTTGCCTGAGAGGGTGTGCCCGATCACGATTCAGTCTCAGCGAGTTGGAAGCCTTCCAGTCCTCCCCTTTGCTACAGCTGACATCCCCGATGCCAGCCGAGCGGCAGCGTCGGAAGCACCTGTCCGTGGCTCGAGGGAAGTTAGAAGCACTGGATTAGATCCTATGCCATATGCTGTGTCCCGGAGCAAGAGTGCACCTGAGAACCCTCCCAAGGAATCTGCAGAAGAGGTAAGGCCAAAGTGGCCGTCCAGCTGACCTGCCGGTTATGAGTTGGCAGCGCTTCGCGAGAAGATCTTCGAGCTCGAGGTGTGCACTGACTGGGACCGAGACATTGAAGAAAACAGCCAAATCATCAAGCCTGACTGCCCAGGCTCTCTTTCAGAAACAGTGTTTCCGTTCACGGGAACACATCTGCAACTGTCCACCAAAGAGCTTGTTCTGCGGGTTGCGTCGAAGCCGTTGCAAGCAGAAGGATCGGCCTCAATCCGTGAAGCAGGTGCCCGCACATATTCCACTCAAGCATTGTCCATCGTCTTCCAACGTGCACGACAGCGACGCACCCGACCCAGAGCAAACTGTTCAGGCTGTAGCAAACCCTCCTGCTCCTACTGTGCACATTGCTCTGCGCCAGTGATGGAACTCAAGAAGTCCACCTGTAGCAACAACCTATATAAACCTTTGCCTTCCAGATCCTTCCAGTTACAGGGAGGCGCTTTGGTGGACAAGCCAAGCAACAGCAGAATGCCACGTTTGAAATCATGGCAAGGCAACTGCCGGTGGTAGAAAAGCCTCCGGAGCTCACTGATGCCATAGCAACCTTGTCTCAAGGATAGCTGCGACACCACAGGACCGTCGATGCTAGCAGCTGCTGAAATGAATATTGCTGGCCGCGCTTATATCACTTGAAAGGTACTGCTTCAGTATCTGAATCAGCAGCCGGCGAGATTAATCCCGATGACTACTCATGCGAGTGTAATTACTACCATCAACACCACCAGGAGACCAGCGGCAGCACTTGTGCAGAGAGTGGCGTAGCATATGCTTTGCCAGAGATTGCCAACATGCTTTCACCACTTGCTGCATCCCATGTTACAATGCTCGATACAAGAGCCGGCATAAACTAGAGCACTCCCGTCTTAAGCATGACACGTTGTTCGAGCTTCTGTCTCACGCAGGTAAGTGACTCCGCCACATATTGGCACAAGTGTGGCTAGCACTTGCCACGAAAACCGCTGCCCCAAGCCAGATCCCACGCAGACAGTAGCCAGGGGCTCCATGCAACCTTCGCGACATGCAGATAATGGCCCAGCACTTGGTGCTCAACTTGGACATCCCGATCAACAAAGTTCGCTTTCACATGCCGGTTTAGGTCTGCGACATTCTTGCAAGCGGGAGTCGAATGACGTTGACCATGCCCGGACTCATGTACAGGGCTGCTGCGTTGAACATCACGAAGCCTCCCGTCCACCTGAGTCTTGCACTTCGACTCAATGTGGGCCGATTGCGAGAAGAGTATAACCACGTATGAGCGAGAACCGGCAATGCCAAGTCATCGTCGAAGCTGTCTTTGCTTAAAGGCCACAGACTTCCCCAAAACGGCCGAGCAGCACAGCACTGAGTGGCAAAATGTCTGGCAGCACAGCCCGGGGTGCCAAAAGCCGTGGCCCACCCTTACTCACGGCTTTGGAGGCCTTGGCCAAACGGCGGGGTCGAAGGAAGCTTCGAGACAGCTGGCAGGGCTTCCCCAGCCGGCTGAAACCAGAGATCGGTTTACGGCTCTCGAAAAAGCGCCATCTAGGCTCAATTCAAGAAATATATCCACTTTTGCGCTTCATGACATCACAGGCATCTGATACAAATGAAGTATCGAACCAGACGACCGATATCACCATAAAGACGGATGACAGGCACTCGCGCATCAGGAGTTTTGTTTGCATCAGACGCGGCAAGTCGCGCACAGTGTACACTTGTGGACAAGGGCGTACGCAACCACCTTGCCGGACATGCTGGATGCTCGCGGCTACAGCTCCCAACCGCAATGCTTACAATGCATGGCCTTTTCTAAGTTTCACACATGCAGCAGCATTGCGAATGGTGTTGCCAGTTTTTAATCTTCAAATCTTTATGGATCTTCGGTTTGGCCCCGTTTCTAGACGGAGAAAGTGCATCACAGCAGAAGATATCGCTAATTTGGCCAAAATATCTGCCAAGATAAAGCAACACCGGGAACAGCATCCAGTACACAGATTAACGGTACTTCGGGCGGAAATTGCAGGATGACGACCCAGCGAATGCTTCGATACCACCATGCTGAAGGAGTGTCTTGGAAGAGTGGCGACGCCACCGATTATGTCGCAAACCTGGCTCCGCTTCCTATACTCCCTTTGGCACAGGGTTGGACACCGCCCCCCCCACACACACACACACACACACTTAGCGTGAACCTCTTGGTCCAAATGTCGGTCGGAACTGTGGTTCTTTCCTCCCATCCTTTTCATCTTCTGATGATAATTAGTTATGTCTAAATGCATTACTCTGGCGAATCTGCTGCATCTTCTTGTATTTGTCTGAGATCTCAAAGCTCATCTAGACTTTACAATGTTGAATATGCGGAGCATCAAACAGCAGAAAGTGGCAGAAACACTTGCAATTGGTAAACGCAGTCTCTCACTCATGACTGTTGCAATCACGATCGAGTCCCCAAGCTGTCACACAGGTGACCCATGAGCGACTCTTGGCAGGTACACACTCAAGCCTCCCTGAGTCCTTCCACCACAGTTCTTAGCTTCGTTGGCACGGCTCGAGCTGTGGCGCCGTGCCCCCTGCATTCATCAAGAATTTGTTACTCAGCCCTTTGTTACAGGGATGACGCACACACACACACACACCCACCCAACCCAGTTATGGGGGGGGGGTTTCCACTCCACCTGCCTCAGACCTGATACCTACCGCGCCCGCCTACCTAAAATCCTACCGCACCTCAGACCTCAGACCTACCGCATCTGCTTCAGAACTAAGACCTACCGCGCCTGCCTCACACCTAAAACCTACCGCACCCCAGACCTCAGACCTACCGCACCTGCTTCAGACCTAAAGCCTACCGCACCTCAGACCTAAGACTTGTCGCGCCTGCCTCAGACCTAGAACCTACCGCACCTCAGACCTAAAACCTACCGCACCTCAGACCTCAGACCTACCGCACCTGCCTCAAACATAAAGCCTACCGCACCTCAAACCTATCACCTATCGCGCCTGCCTCAGACCTAAGACCTACCGCGCCTGCCTCACACCTAAAACCTACCGCACCTCAGACCTCAAACCTACTGCGCCTGCCTCAGACCTAAGACGCACCGCTTCTTCAGACTTAAGACCTACCGCAACTGCCTCAGACCTTGCATTGATTGATGGTAATGAACATGAGCAGCACTTCCTCGTCTCCCCTACGTGGAGGAGGTCGTGCTGACTGAGGTCCGCACATGATAAGATGAAAAAGGAATTGGCTTCCTACCGCACCTGATACTGTACCTCAGACCCGCCGCGCCTGCCTCAGACCTAAGACCTACCGCGCCTGCCTCGCACCTAAAACCTACCGCGCCTCAGACCTCAGACCAACCGCACCCGCCTCAGACCTAGAACCTACCGCACCTCAGACCTAAAACCTACAGCGCCCGCCTCAGACCTGCCTAACACCTAAAACCTACCGCACCTCAGACCTAAGACCTATCGCGCCTGCCTCAGACCTAGAACCTACCGCACCTCAGACCTAAGACCTACTGCACCTGCCTCAGACCTGAGATCTACCAACCTGCCTCACACCGAAAACCTACCGCGCCTCAGACCTCAGACCTACCACGCCTGCCTCAGACCTACGACCTACTGCGCCTGCCTCACACCTAAAACCTACCGCACCTCAGACCTCAGACCTACTGCACCTGCCTCAGACCTAAGACCTACCGCACCTTCAAACCTAAGACCTACCGCACCTGCCTCAGACCTAAGACCTACCGTAATGATAATGGAACGATCAGCGCTGCCCCGTCTCCCCTACATGGAGGGGGCAGCACTGTCTAAGGCCGGTGCATGATAAAATGATGTGAGTCAGGATCAAGCTTCGAGAGTTTCAAGAATTTCAAGAATTTCCGTCCGACCATCTTCAATCACTTCATTTCAAGGGGTGCTAGAGTCTTCTCAAGGGCCTGAATTTCATGTGGGCTTGCATGACTTAGGAGGTGTAGCATAAGTGGGAGCTTCGGTGATCTTGAAATACCACTACTCTTAATGTAATTTTCCTTATTCCGTGAGACTGAAACTTGCATCATGTGAGTTTTTGATTTAACATTGCCTTTTTTGGCAGCTGATCTGTGCGGAAGACATAGTCAAGTGGGGAGTTTGGCTGGGGCGGCACATCTGTTAAATGATAACGCAGGTGTCCTAAGGTAAGCTCAATGAGAACAGAAATCTCATGTGGACCAACAGGGGATAAGCTTGCTGAATTTTGATTTTCAGTACGAATACTAACTGTGAAAACATGGCCTATCGATCCTTTAGGTCTGAGAGATATTCAGCTAGAGGTGTCAGAAAAGTTACCACAGGGATAACTGGCTCGTGGCAGCCAAGCGTTCATAACCACGTTGCTTTTTGATCCTTCGATGTCGGCTCTTCCTATCATTGAGACGCAGAAGTCCCAAAGTGTCGGATTGTTCACCCGCCAAGAGGGAACATGAGCTGGGTTTAGACCGTCGTGAAACAGGTTAGTTTTACCCTACGGATGAACTAGATGCTGCGACAGTAATCGAAGTCAGTACGAGAGGAACACTTCGTTCAGATACTTGGTTAATGTGGCTAGCTGAGAAGCTAATACCACGAAACTATCATCTGTTGGATTACGATTGAACGCCTCTAAGTCGGAATCCGTGGCTAAGCAGTGTTGCCCACCGCTCTTATTCGTTGTGAAGTCATCCTTCATTTCCTGAACTTCAACCAGGGATCTTCAAAAAGGTGTAAGGCACTTGTTAAATACCTGATGATGATGGGGAACTGTTGTACTTCGACAAGAACGAGCAGAACTCAGATCGAAACCAGCACGGTGAACAAAACAAACTCAACAAAACTGTCAACAATAATTTCAGCTTTCATCGTCTTGCCCGTCGCTCGTAATTCCGTGAACATTATCTGTGAAGTCAGTTTCGTGGAGGCTCCCCTCCACTCAGCTCGCGCCCACAGGGGAAGGCGATACTGAGACACACTTAGCTTGAACCTCTGCGGTTCTTTGCTTCCATCCTTTTCATCTTCTGATGATAATTAGTTATGTCTAAATGCATTAGTCTGGCGAATCTGCCGCATCTTCTTGTATTTGTCTGAGATCTCAAGGCTCATCTAGACTTTGCAATGTTGCATGCGGAGCATCAAACAGCAGAAACACTTGCAATTGGTAAAAGCAATCCCTCACTCGTGACTGTTGCAATCACGATCGAGTCCCCAAGCTGTCACACAGGTGATCCATCAGCGAGTCTTGGCAGGTACACACTCAAGCCTCCCTGAGTGCTTCCACCACAGTTCTTAGCTTCGTTGGCGCGGCTCGAACTGTGGCGCCGTGCCCCCCGCATTCATCAAGAATTTGTTACTTAGCCCTTTGTTACAGAGATGACACACACACACACACCCGCGCGCGCGCATGCACACACTCTTATGTCTGTCTCGGGAAATCTCCGACAGGGGGCTGCGTGAGCTTTCACATGATTGAACTCGAGATCATGTCAATCCACTGCATGCCACTGCTAAGGCCGGCAGTTCTCCGTGCTTGCTGCACCATCAAGGTCCAGACAGATGATGAAAGTATCGCCGAGATTGCAAACTGCGCTAGGCAGAGCAACAGCGGAAGGGGCGCGTGGCTTGTGCACCTGACGCCAGATACAGAATCGTCCCAACACAGAGTCGCAAGTCAAACCTTGAAGCCAGCCTTTTCGCAAATATAATCATCAAGAGCTGGGTGATCACCAAGAGCATTATCCTGAGTCACAGAAGAAGAATCTAAGAATGAGGATGCACGAAGTGTGGTTTTGGACTTCTACGGCACAGAAAAATACAGAAAGCGATTGCAAGTCGACTCCTGGAGCCGGGCATCCACCCAAGCATCACAAGCGTCTCGCGCAGCCAATCTCTGGCGCTCTGAACCGGAGCCTTGCAAAATCAGGCTAGCGATACTGATAACATGCAGCAGGATTCAACAAAATAGTAGCAATAGTGACAGCCACGATCGCAAATTGTTCACAGCAACACCGGCTGTCATGAAAGTGCTGAGTACACGATCCCAGGAAATTAGTCGTGTGATTGTGTCTGTTGCTGTCCGGCACTCTGATGCAATATTCATACCGCCCCAGGTGCTCTTCACATCATTATCGGTCCCAAAATTCCCAACATCAATATGAACACCCTGTGCATGACTCGCGGACTTTTCGACACACGGCCTCCACACATCCCCTTTCTGTTGTCTCCGCCGGCTTGGCAGAACTTTTGACCTTTGCCGCCGGGCTTGCTGCACGGTGCCGAGCCTGTCAGGCATGCTGTCACAACTGCTTCATACTTCGGTATCTCCGAGTTTGCCGGTCAGCTGCCTTCGCATTGGGTCGATGTGGTGGGACGCTTGGCTTCTCTTCCATTGCTGCGCGGAGCGCTTCGCGAGGTTCATTCCTCTGAATGGGGAAGGGGCACTCGTGACTTTGCCGGCATGCGCTACCAATGGCTGGGAGTTCGCAGTGTTGCCATCGCATATGTTTCACAAAAATGGTTGTAGTCAAGACTTCAAGTGAGCATTAAGGTTAGCATGATCCCCGCGCAGCCCGAGAGAATTGAAGCGCTGCCACAGTACGTCTACTGCTTGCTCTCCATGTTTATCGCTACTGCTACTGCAATCTGCTGTCCTACTGCGACTGCGACAACGATTCCCACTGGTACATGCGCCAACAAGTAAGCCACTATTGAACTGGCTCAAATGAAAATTTCGTGGTCTGGGCACCCGGCACTTGCGCCAGTGAGGGCTTGTCCTGTGAGAGAACTTGAAAACATCTCCTCCAAAAATGAACACACAATTGATTTGGTGTCACTTGCCGGTCCTCTTGCGGCTCCTGTCAGGCATGTACCCGTGGCAGTCTTGTCTTGTGCAGAGACAAAGAGTCTGCCAGCAGAGGACACAGTAGAATCTGCTAGGCCTCGATAGCTGCGTGAATAGTGGCTATTGCAGCCTCCGGGAAACTTTGGAGTTTGGCCAAGCAAGCGACAATTGTGCAAGAGGTCTCGTACAATCGTGTAGACATGATCGGAAGCCTGCAGTTGTTTGAATGATCCACTAATGAGTTGGCGAAGGTGCTAACATTGAGCCTGAATCAACAGCTGCACGGCTCACAGAACCAAGCCTTGTGATCTGCCATGAGATCGGCGTTGTGGTTGTGGACGATGATGGTGTGATGCAGATCCCGCTGTCAAGGCGCGCGGCAATCAAAGACTTGACATGCAACAGTCAAGGTCGTCTCCCCGCCCCATCCCGCCCTCTCCCCCTCTGCTACGCCCACCTTGAGCGTATGCAACTCCTGGATCGGAGCTGCCTATGCTGCTGTACGTCGATAAAGAGGGTCAGTCGTCCTGCTCTCTCTTCTGCTCCATCTTCGTCAGGAGCCTCTCTAACTTGTCCTGCTGCAGCTATGTGTGTTGAGCGAACGGCTCACCTCGTCAAAGCTAGGAAGCACGAAGTCGCACAAGACAAAACTGCAGAATAGCGGCCCGGACTCAAACACGTGACGTTCACAATGATCCGTGTTGCGAATCATGTCTGCAGTACCTGTCCTGCAATACTGCTTCGCCTCCTTTCGCCTGTTCCAGACTGCGCGGCAGGATATACTCAAGTGTTATGTTCGACATGGCTCTGCAAATGTGCCTTGTCCTTCTGGCTAAGAAGCATCTCTACTCGTCTCACCTCGAAGCCAGCAGGAACGAGAATTGGCCGGCAAGGTGGAAAGCCTGGGACACATTTCACAGGCCTTGTCTGCGATGGCATTCATAGACGATTCCATGCGCCGCAACTCTGCGACCACCTTGCCAGGCTGATGCAAGCATCAAGCACTTGAATGCATTGACAGGATCTGAGCAGGACAACACTCGTGATTGCCGCTGAAGCGAGCAGCCACCATCACAAGCGAAGCAGCCAAGTAATGCACAACGACAAATCCGCATTAGCTGTTATTTTCGTGGCTACTGTGGCACCCAGAACACCACATGGGAATGAACAGCATCACATAGGCAAAATGCAGTACACCTGCGGCTGCATGCAAAGCCCTCTCTGCTGGTGCCGCTACCACTCCTCTTCATGTACAGATCACGAAAGACTCTGTTCGGCTGCCTGCAATTCAGCATGGCCGGTGGCATGATTGACTCTTTGGCTGAAGTAGCTCAGCATGTCCTCAAACTCCACACGAAACATAGACATAGCTTGGCAGAAGTGGCCTCTCAACTACACCTGTGGGAGCTTACGAACCTGAGTCTGCTTGTCCTGCGGCATCCGTAATCTTGGTTCATCCAGGCCTAACAACAGCACACAAAACAGCATATCTTGAGAAGAATGGTGAAGTTCTGACCTGGAGGCCCCTGTGGAACGGCTTGCTCATAGCCAGGTGGTGCAGCTGGGTACGCGGGAGGCGGGCAGTGTGGTAAATGCGCCTGGGCCGTATCAAAAAAGCAATGGAGGGGAAGGAAACAGATGCCGTACTGCCTGTGGCACCGCCATTCTGTACCATCAAGACCTTGGATGTCCGAAAAACATGAAAGCCGACAAGCGATCTGCACGCGCCGCTGATCTTGGTTCCTAACAAGCTCGAATACCGCCTCAACAGAACTAATTTTGAAAGTCCTACGCTTGAGATAGCCATTTTGCTGAGGTGGAATTACAATGTCAGTGTGAGCGGGGGTGAAACAGTAGGAGTCGGTGCGACATTCATCCCTTCCTGTCTAATTCAACAACCTCTTTCCCTAAAACATGGAAGATTCTGGTTGAACATGTGCACTATTTCGGGGGTGCAAATGTCTTCCCACTAGGTGACAGGCTAATTGACTGAGACTGCCTGTGCGCTTGAGGACGAGGATGCTGTGGCGTGAATACAGATAGATCAAAACTCCGCTGGTTGCATCTTCGACTTGCCGAAACCAAAGATGCTAATCCTTACATGATTTAAGCCGCAATTTGCACCGCTCACCAAGTATGCTGTCATGCACATCTGTAGGGAGTCCAAGATGTTCAACCGAACAGCACCCGAAAACCTCTTCCAGCAGCTGACCATGAATTCATCACTCCAGCCCTTTGGAAACCAACCTTTTGTCCAGAAGTTATCCTGGCAGTGCTACAGCTTTTCACATAAACACCAAGGCTGCATGCCTTTAGCCCAGCAGCTTCATCTTGTCCCAGCTAAGTCTTCTGAAACTGCGAGCCAAAGTAAGCAAGTCCCAACTCACGACACAAGGCAAGACACGGGGGAGCATGAAGCCAGCAGCTGAAGCAGCAGCTTCCATCATAGGCTTCGGCACTTTTTTCTTCGACAAAACGATAGGGCAGGGGTTCCTGCAAGAAACGCCGATCATGGCTGGTTAGCCACGCAGCTTGCACCATTAACACGAGTTTCCGAGATGAGTGCGGCAGGTCTTCTCCCGCTCCCAATGCGCAAGACAAGCGCGCTGGGCTCACTCGGTGGACTTCTGAATCTTTGCCTCGGAAGTCTTCGGTTGAACAAAGAATTGCAAAGCGTCAACACTGCCGGCACTTCAGTTTCTCCTGAATCTAGTATCTGCATCTGAATTTCACAACCTCGGGCGGCAGCCATCTTGTCTGCATTTGTGATCCCCATCTCGGTCTCGTACTTGCTGATTTCCTACAGATATCGGTACTGAGTCGAGGTAAACTGAAAGCTAGCATGAACTGGCACGTGCCGGCATGGTGCCTCAGCAATCTCTTCCGCCTGCGGCTTGCGTGACCCCTCGATCAACCTGCACCAGCATGCTTCCATGCATGGATGCTGCAAACCGGAGACACAAAGACTGAGAGCGCACGTGAAAAAGCACTGCTTCCAATACCATTCTGCATGCGGATGTAATACTGTAAAGGCTTCTGGCAGGATTGCCTTACCACGTTTCCATCGAGGTCCTCCAGGTAAACCGCCCAAGGGTGAGGGTAGGCACCTACACGGCAAGCGACTGGCGCTGGATCGAGTTGCCCAGGGCACGTCACACAGAAAGAAGGCTACTGGTCACTGCAGGACCTCACCCACCACCCTGGCTCATCTTACTGCCACTCTGACTGACTCTAGCTGTACGAGCCAAGTACTCGCCCACAGAGCTGCAAATTTCGCCAAGATGCGAAAGACGAGCACTGGCCAATCGCTTAAGAGCCTGAGTTATCCGTGCATCCATCCGTGCCGTGGAAACGAATGATGAAACGTATTCATGTTGAGTAGGACGAACTCCGCCACGACATGTAAAGTTCGTGAAAGAAGCAGGAGCCGTATGTAGTACGTCTCCTCCTGGAACTCGGCGCAGAACCTGGCCCAGCCCCAGCACGCACAACAAAGAGCGAGAGAGAGGAAACAAGCCGCAACTATCGTAGCACAAGATCACGCTCCAACCCAGTGGCTTTCCCAGGATTTCCACATCGTTGCCGAAATTGCCGCCCACACTGACTTCGGAGCCCTTGTTCTCTATCCTCAGGGCGAGTGGATGTGAAGGAACGATGTGCAACAATTTGTAAATGTCCTCACACAGGAGCTCTCCCGAGTCGCCAATACCCTTTCCTCTCACCGATATTTTGCGATCCCTATAGGCCCTCCGTCAACTACGGGTCAGGCGCCCACATAAGCCAACGATCATTGAGCAAAATGCAAACCCTGATTTCCCCGACTTGGCCTGAAGCTGGTTGCAGCATCTTCGGAGTTGAGCATCACCACCAAACGATCTTTCATGCCGCTGACAAACTCACCGGAAGCATCTTGCAGAACGAACTTGCGGCCGCCCAGGAAAATTACGGCAGCATCCTGATTGAACGAAGGCTGCTGTATCGGGCTCTATCGCTCTTTGCTCGGATCCCTCCGCCCCACCAACAACGAATGAATTCTCCCAACCCACTTCGCCCTTCTCAGCTTCCGAACCCGACAACTGAAGAGGAGACGGAGGCAGATGGCTTGTGTTTGAAACAACTCGGAAGACGGCCCTGGTGCTTCAAGACAGGTGCTAGCAAAAGGGGCTGGCAATGCTGGAACAGTTTGCAGTTCGCATTCGGATGGTTTATATACTCAAGCACGGCACGAGTACCTGTCGAGTGTCGATAGACAAGGTCTATCCAGCGCTGTTGGTCTTATGCTGAGTTGTGTAGTTGCATTTGGTCGGAGCTCCCGGGAACCAGACGAGCCGAACTGCTTTCACAAACCCTGAGCCTCCTTGATTGCAAGACCCTGAGTTCTAGTCTTAGACTCATATCAACTCCAACGCTCCAAGCTGAGGACCGCCTGTTTGGCATCTTCGGTAAGCCGGTACAGGAGTGTGCCAACATCGCCAGAAGTGGTACCAACTCCGTCGAATCTCGAAATCCGCCTCAAGTGAGCTTCGACACAAGCAGCAAATTCACCAAAACCACGACGGGGAATGCTCAGCCATGTGGACTTCAGTCCAGGCCACACATCCTGCAGCGCCGCCCCTCCTGGCGCCTGCAGACTCTTCGTGAAGGCCTCCCAGAACAGAGAGATGAGAGAGCCCTCCCCTAACCTACCATGGCATACCGTACCAGACAACACAATACGCTACCATACAGTACCCGAAACCGCAGCACCCGCTGCGCTGCTCGATGCTGCGGCACGTGCCTGCGCCATAGGAAGTGCATCATTGAGGAGCGCCTCCATGCCAGATTCTGTCACACGATTCGGTGGGCAGACCATGTCCAACCTCCTTAGTTCTGAGCACGAGGCGATGACTGCAAAACGACTTCTTGGCAGTTCTGCTTTCCGCTGTCAACAAACCGGTCTCATCGACCAGCTTTCCGAGCTCCCGGCAATCGCACCGACTGCCGCGAGATCCCATCTTTGAACGCTGCCATCACGGCTTCCGCAGCTTGGTCGACCATGAGCCTGGCCTGCCATGTGCTCAAGAAAGCATAAATGTATGCAAAGGCTTTTGGGTTGATACATGCTTTTAGTTGCACGGATATGGTATGTAGTTCATATAGTGGCTTCAGCGTCAAGCACCTTCGTGCTACATAGGAAAACCGACCCGTTACTACTTCTCCTGCTGCTGCTCCTGCTCAAGCTGTTGCTATTCTACAACAACAGCAACAACAACGACTTTGACTCTGCTACTGCTACTACTACTACTACTACTACTAAGGGTCTCGGCTGGAGCCTGTCTGATGCGTAGGGGCCCTCCTTGTGTGATGTCGCTTTTCTTACTGTCCCTACTTGCGTTTTCGGTGACGTCAAGCATCGGACCCCACGTGTGGTGGGAGCCAATGGAGCCGGGCAGGTCCCAATTCCTGCCGCAGGATGCTACAACTATGGTAAACACAAC
>BGNK01007891.1:6467-20691 GCA_003297005.1 Symbiodinium sp. clade A Y106 | reverse complement strand
CCCTACTCGGCCCCACTCGCTCGGCCTTACTCGGCCCGAACCGGCCGCCACGAGGTGGGCTTGCTTGGGGTCATTTAAGGGTTCAGCTTCTTCCTGTGCAGAGCGACACTGCGGGTCTCCCTGCCTCCGTCTTCCTTCCGGTTTTGGGGTCGGCGGCATTGGCGGCAGCCATTAAATATGTATATATGTATATATGTATATATGTATATATGTATATATGTATATATGTATATATGTATATGGGTAAATAGGTATGGAGGAAAATTTGTAAACAGGTTTATATTTGTATATATGTATACCTGTAATATACGTGTGTTTTTCCAGAGTAGTTGTGGATGTACAGATGTATAGATGCGGGTTGGGATCCCAGCCCCGGCCCTCGGGTCTGCCCCCCGCGCCCTTGGGCGCAGTCCCAGCCCCATGTCCATGCCCCCCNTGTATAGATGCGGGTTGGGATCCCAGCCCCGGCCCTCGGGTCTGCCCCCCGCGCCCTTGGGCGCAGTCCCAGCCCCATGTCCATGCCCCCCGTTCCTAAGAAAGAAGAGAAGCAAGGGCCCAAAAAAACAAAAAAGGCCAAAAAAAAAAAAAGGCCAAAAAAAATCACCCCCCCGAATTTCAATAATCCCGGTGGCACATGGCTGGTATGGTTTGCTGCCTGCAATCTTCCCCGCATCTCTGGGGTAGAAAACGCTGGATGCGCACCTGCAGCAGGCCACGAGCGGAAACCGAAAGACTTCTCATGCAGAATGGGAGAGCTGCAAGGCCTCGAGTTCGCAAAACGTCCACCTTGATGGTGTGGGCATCGGCCTTCCAGCAGAATGATGGGGGCAGCTTTGACATTGCTAGCATCGATAACCCGATAACCTCGCTGACTGCAGCTGTCTCGCTGATGGCAGCCACCTCCAGGGCAGGCAACGTGCTCAGAGGCATTGACCAAACCTGGCATCTTGCGCTACGGTAACAGGATGCACCTCCTGCGGCTTGCCGCGGCCTCACTTCCAAGGCTTTCGAAAGACGTATAAGCGAGATGAGTATGGCTACCGAGGTGCACAGTAGATCCGGCCACGTTTGTGCACCTGACCAATTTAGGCTCTTCTTGCGAGTAATACCTAGACATGAAAATGGCACATCTCTTTCCTTGAGCTCCGAGCATTGCCGCGCAAACTCGGCAGTCGCGGTCTCTTCCTTCCGATGGTGAGAGCACAGCAGGGTGCAAGTTCGGGGCAGTCTATCACCACCTCGTGCACGTGGTGGACTTTCTCGCCTAGCACGATCGAGACGCCAAGGCGACACTGGAAATCCCTGATTTGAGGCCGCTGCTGTCCCCCATTCCGTAGTCATCCCATGGGATTCGGCAAATTGCAGGGCTAACCGCCGTTGAACATCGTTTACCACATAAGTGTCACATAACCAATCAGTGTGGCTAGGACTGTGCCACAACAGCCTGCAACGCAAGCTGCACGTGTACCAGTATAAGAGGATGTAGCTCGTAAGGCAAGCTCGATACCCTCCACAACGAGATCCTGCGACTTGAGAGGCCTGGGCGTGCTGACGGACAGGCTTACAAAACGTGCAGATTTAGTGCTCGAGTCGGACACTTACACGCCACAACTCACAGACTTTGAAATGCTGAATGCGGAAACCAATGGAAATGATAGAACAGTAGCCTCGTCAACAACAGAGTGCCATTCGGAATGTTCCGGCATCGTCGGCCGGCCAAGAATAAACGACAATCTTGTGTTCTTACCACTAACATGCGCTTCTTCAGGCATACAAGCCCGACAATGAGAAGCTCAAGAGATTGACGCTGACGGCTACATGCGCGCTTCACTTGAACTGGAATTTTGCACACCCGTTTGCGATTCGGCTGTCTGCTTGCGGCATCGCGCATGTCGCAGCCTTTTCCTGTGCCCAGCATGGCGCAGCCTGCGATGAGAACAGTCAATACAACTAATTCCGCAAGCAGACATACTCGACGCTGTCAAAACTGTGAAGCTGGACAACGGCAGCAGGAGCAAACCAGCCTCGCGCAAAGGGTTTCTGTCAATCATGTACACTGCTTTTCTGATCCTGCCAACCTGTGCCAAATTAACCCAAAGCAACTGCAGAAGGCTTGGTCCTACATTTGTTACAGGTGTAATGACGGTCTAATTGTATCCGTTGTCTAAAGTCGTAACAACAGTGGGGAGAGTAAACTGTGGTGAGCACGACAGAGAAAACTCCAAGCCAAAATGCGCAGTACCTGTGCGGAAATTCGATCCTTCCAGGTCAGCGTCACAGCAAAAAATAGCAAACCCTGGGCAATCTACTCCACCGGATGACTCACTACACCGGTCTATCTACTCTATGACTCTTTGCTGTAGCTTGCGCTCTGCTATGCAAGCCGGTTTCTGCCAGCTTTCATTTTTGTGAGACCCCAACGCCGAAACACCTGGAGGCTCCTAGCAGACCTCCTTCAATACATACTAACTACATACTACACACAATTATTACAATATCATATATTATCGCTTCGTTTAAACTTAGTTCTGGACTGGGAAGGATACCCCCAAACCCGGGAACCTGAAAGCAAAAAGCTCCAGAGTCTAGAGCCCTGGACTCCTTGCATCTCCTTGCTTCCCGCTTCCTGCCTTCTAGCAAAAACCCGCAAGGGGATGGCCGAGGCGTCCGTGAGCTGGAGCCAAGAAGTTGAGAGCAGAGTGTGACATGCGATAATGCACTATGCCAATGCTTCTTCTGATCGTATGCCGTATGCCACACCAGACGGCACGATATCGACCCCGTGGTCCGTACTTAGTATTTGTAGCAGGAAGACTCATGATGCAAGAAAGCTCTGCTGTGCATGGAAAGTAGTGTAGTGCTACTAACAGCAGGATTGAATTTTTTCTTGCCGCAAGTCACCAACCTGTCAGTGCTCGGATGGAGATTTGAGAGCAGCTGTGATGTCAAAGTGGCCGAACGACCCGTGGTCGTCTGCAGCAGCTTGAGCTTTTGAGTCTTGCGACCCACTTCTGCAAATCAGTTGGCAGAGGAGATGTCGAGCACCATCCGCGAGCACAGCATGGGGAACTGCCGCGCTTCCAAACGATTTAGCGAAGGCTGACCATGGCTGACCGCCTCCCCCGAGGCTGCCAAGAAGACAAGCTTCACACCGGATGTGCCAACGATGCATCTACAACCATGTGGCTGCTCCGAGTCCTACACACCCGTGAGCTTTCTTGCTTCATACAACCCTCCGAGTTCTAAAACGCACCCGTAAGGTTTCCTGCTTACAACAAGAACCCGGAGCTCTGCCGGAGCTCCCCTGCTTTCGGAAACGAACTCCCGTAATCTGAGCTGTGGCGGCACCAGCCTCAAAAAGGTGTGAAACCGAGTCATCTCGGTGCTGCAGAGCTATGCAGACATGCTCAGCAGAGCCTTGACAAGCTTGAGGGCACCGCTGCAACCCCAGAGCAAGGCAAGCTCAAGGTGGGACAAAGGTTGTGATCTGCGCAGCCGACGCAGAATGGGAGCCGGGGTTATCAGCTCTCAGTTATGGAGGCTGTGCTGGCCCTGACTTCATCAAGTAGGCCAAGCCTCCTTGCGAAACGTGGAGGCCTCATCCTCGCGCATGAGCAGGTCCGAGTCCTCTTCGACCTCACAGGTCCTGGGCGCTCCTGGGCTTGGAGTTTTGCGGCCCAAGGCTGTGGCGGCCACCGGCCAATAAGCCAGTGCGGAAGTAGATGAAGGAGGAGCTCGGCCCATGGGGGAAGGGAAAAACGTACCCCTCAACAGTTCAGGGCTCAGACAGAGGCTTGGAGTTTGGGGCCCAGGGAACTGTATACCGACCGGACTGACTTTCGCAAGGAATGCTTGAGTTGCCCTCGTGGCAACCCAAGGCTGACAACTGCGGTGTCCACACGGAAGCTTTTCACTGCAGCTCCAGACAGGCACGGTGCGGGAAGATCCGTCAAGAAGCAAGCCTTGCTGCAAGAACGATGTGACATGCCACCTACGCCCCCCACTGGCGATGCGTACGAGGGCCGCATCACGACGGTGCATCGAGTCTAGACCAAACTCGGCACAGCCAAGCGAGTTTTCTGTTTCGAAGGCAAACAAGCAGCATTGACCTGCGTAGCTGCACAAGCCTGCAGCTACTACAACGGCCACCCGTATCGTTATCGGACTTGCGAATCAAATAATCACAGATGTTGTGCTGCACGAATACTAACTGGTTTGCTACCGTGTTCCAGGAACCCAGGCCAATAGGCCCAAGCCCTTGTCCCTTCTTCTCAAACGACTTCAACATCGCATTCACTAAGGGTTTTTTGGCAGGCTGCAGGAAATGCCGCCTGTCTGAACACTATCCCGACCAGACACACGCCAAGGTTTGGATTTTCTGCAGCACATCTTAAGCCTCAGGAGACCTGGAAAGTTGCGACTCACAGACACGTTGTCAACAAGGCCCCCACACCCCGGAACAAGACCTTAAAATTGTCTGGCAACTCTTGCCGTCCAGCATTGGCTCATTGCGTGCGAGTTCGCAGGTGAATCCTGCCCTTGGCATAACCTGGGTTCATGGTGATGCAAGAGCCCAGCTGTGGGCAACGGAAGCGGCCGCGCCTGGGCCCGGGCAGTGATTCGGCGTCAGGGGCGTGTCTGACCCAAACACAAACGCCTCGCAGAACGGATCGAAGGGGTGGTGTTTGTAGGGTGAGGATTCATGGCTGGACAATGCGTCCTCAACCCGATGTGCTCGGGCTGCGCGCTGCAGGATCTGAAAACCCTGAACCTCGTGAACATTGGGCTGGGGTGCTTCGTGGAAGGCCAAACATGCGTCAACAGCAGTAGGGCTGAAAGCCTTAGCCGGGCCCACCTAAGGCCACAAAAATGGCTTAGGGTGTGGATGTTAGGCTTACTTACGGCTGTAAGGCAGAGTTCATTTATTTGCCTCCTGCATGGCTGAGTACACGAAGCAGGGCGACAGGGCACTTCACGTGACTCCAACACTTGAGCATACTCATCGTGCATTCAGCAAAATGCCGTTGAATAGAGTTCATACGGTTCAGGATTTCGTGGGTGTAGAGCTTACTTTCGCAGAGAGGCGGCGAAGTAAGCAACACGTCGTTAGCTTTCGGCATCTAGAGACAGTACGATCGCTTCCGCAAGCAGATGGGCAAAGCAACCTTGGCAGCACCCCAGCAGTGCCGCAAATGCCAATGAAGTATTATCACGCACCTCTGACTTCAGCTCTCTCCATGCGCCTGGATTCGTCCTTTATGCTCGGAAAGCTCAGAACACCCGATGGCTTGGAGACATCCAGGACAGGACGTGCTCGCATCCTGCCGGGCAGGTTCACTGAGATTAAGGACAAGGGCTCAGGTTGGCTCAGGGGTGCCCAGGTTCTGCAAGATGTCCGTCCGCGGCAGGAGTCAGGATTGTGCTCCAGCCAAGCGAGTCCAGTGCTTCTACAGGCCGGGCCAGGCTGCTCCTGCACCACTTCCACTGGCTGCTCATTCTTTTCTACCAGCCCTTGGCGGAAACCTTTGCTGGATGCTAGGACTGCTAGGATTGGGGCACAGGGTCCAGCTCAGCAACAAACTGACATTGCAATTGATGCACGGCACTGCCCCGCGTGGCTCCTTGTCAAGCTGATATCCACAGCTGCGAGACTTGAACCGAGCCGCTTGACAACCCTGGAACAGAGAGCTGAGCTTGAGCTCCGTGCCATACACGTCCGATGCCAGACAACCCGCATCTGCACGGCAAGCATTGGCTGCCGAGGCATCAGTTGAAGGCTGGGAAGAGATTGGTTGTCGAGCTTTCCAAATGCTGCCGGCTTTGTCGGGACTGATGTGCACCAGCTAACAGCCAAAGGCTCCGATTTCCAAGGAATTCTGATGTCAAGGGGAAACCAACCAGACTCAGTGTGTGAGTCCCAGTTAGGGAGAACTCCTGCTTCCTCCAACTTTCTGGAAGACCTCGGAATTCAGCGGAGCTTGCTTAGGCGATAGCCGCTAGCAGCCTCTAGCAGCCAGTATTTAACCAACCTGATGCAATTCTTCGGTATTGAAGAAGCAAGGGTGGGCGACATGTTCGTGAAACCCAGAAAGGCGAAGGTTCATTTTGACAGCGAGGGCTGGCTCCAGGCAGGACACAAAGCCCACGGAGAGAGCGCGGACGCTCACCCGGATCAGTGTCCAAAACGTGTGCATGGAATGGGAATGGCCCGAACGGAGGGGAGGCTCGGACGCTTCGGATCCAAAGAAGACGCGCGGCAAGCGTCGCCCTGCCCGAAAGAGGCAGAAGGAAGAGCGGCGCGCTGCACGCTGCAGCGGGATCCTTTGCGACTGCCTCCATCTCATTGCACACCACAAAACAGCGATGTCATGTCATCCCTGCAGCTCGAGATTTGGGCCCAAATACGTGACCCATGCGCGCGACACCATCAAGGTGCCTGAAGGAAACTTTTGGAGTCGAGCCTCTGAGAAGGCTCTACGGACGCCCCGTCTTCAGCACGCTACAGGACCACCACAGGCCGGTAAGATGCATGTGCAAGAAGGCCCTTCGTCACAGACTTGTCGCAGAAGCAAGAACTAGTGAACCAGTGAACTAGTGCAGCAAGATCGCGAGGCTCGGGAAGCTCGAGGCGAGTCGCTCCAGGGCCAGGCTGTGCTTCGGGCCTTGAGGCCTATGTCTCAGGACGCTCAGGGCTTGGCCGCTTTGGTGACGAAGCTGTCTCCGGACAGGAAATCCAGGAGCCCCTGCTTCATCGGGACCATCCCTTCGTGGGCCACCAAGGGCCCTTAAGGGACTTTGAAGCTAGCAGGCTCAAGTGCTGCAGACTAAGACAAGGGTCTAACCCTGAACCTGAAGACCCAATCTTTGAACAACCTGCACAGATCCCAAAGACGGATACCTGCACAACTGTATCGAGCTGGGGTTTGCAGACAAAGTCGTGCCAGGGCCACTGCCTCTACATGTCATTACATCCCAGCAAGAGCTAGCAGGAATCGTAAGCAAATGCCATGCAGGCATTGCTCAACAACTCGTGGGTACCTTGCGGAGAGTGGATGCATGGGGTGTGCCCGGTGAGGATGAAACATGAGCGAATGATTCCTGCGTTCCGGTTAAGGACCAGGAAGCCAGCGTCAGCTGAAGAAAGCTCCCCGCTGAAAAATTCGGCCATGAGGAGCTCAATGAACAGTTTATAACGGTACTGTTTGAGAGCCAAGCCACCTAGAGAAAAGCAGAAGAGCTACGGCACCTGACCTAACACAAAACGCTGGCATGCAACCTTAAAGCTCTCGGCTCCGTCGAGTTGCATCTCAATTTTCCCTGCGGGCTCTTTTTTCTGAACGTTTGGAACTTCACTTCATTGCAAGCCTCTGCCGGGAAGCTTACGGAAGGCGGGCACAAAGCTTCAGAGCTGCGCTAGGGCTTCGAACTTTCAAGCTGAGTTCTAGGGCTCTGAGACCAAGCGGCCGGCTTTTTGCCGGACTGGGCTTCCCAGAGGCGACCAATCCTGGTTGCGAAGTGCGGCCGCAGGGTGTGAACAGACCTTCGATTCTGTGGAGAAGTCCTTGAAAGTACACAAATGGCAGAGCTGGAAGTCAGTATTGGGATAGCACGAGAGATCGGCTCTGAAGGAGTACAGGGTGAAGTTGTTATGCTTCACGCGGCCACAGCCACAGCAAGCATCTAAGTCTAAGCAAGTCAGGTCACCTCGGCCCGCGTGGTGGGGGTCACGTGCTCCGGAGTTTCCTTTCGGCGTGGCCGCGAAGTGCCCCTAAGCCCCAGGGCCTAATGAGACTGTGCTTCCAATAAGATGCGACCAATCCTGGTTGTGAAGTGCAGGCCAACACCAGAGCAGCAGAGCAAAGCTTGGCAGAACTTCTTGGGCCGCTGTGCACTGTGAAGCTGAAGCTGCCTCGTTGAATGCCCGCAGTTGGCTGCCAAGGGTGTGTCTAAGCTCTCATTGTTCCCGGCGCTTTGCTGTCGAGTTGCAGCAAATATAGTCCTAGAACATAATAATGCAGCCTCTGGAATGAGCTTCCCAGACCATATCGTCAAGCGCAATCGCTTTTGACGTCCCATGACTGTCCCTAGGCTGGGTTGCCACAGCTTGGTGACTTCTTCAACGGCTCAACGCCCGCAGGGTGTGAACAGACCTTCGATTCTGTGGAGAAGTCCTTGAAAGTACACAAATGGCAGAGCTGGAAGTCAGCATTGGGATAGCACGAGAGATCGGCTCTGAAGGAGTACAGGGTGAAGTTGTTCTGCTTCACGCGGCCACAACCACAGCAAGCATCTGAGTCTAAGCAAGTCAGGTCACCTCGGCCCGCGTGGTGGGGGTCACGTGCTCCGGAGTTTCCTTTCGGCAGGGCCACGAAGTGGCCCTAAGCCTTGGGGCCTAATGCATCTTCACCATCCAGCGGATCGATGTCAAGTCCCTCTTCGTTTCAATCAAGCCGTTAACCAGTGCCTGGCTCACGGGCAATCCTGCGTCAGATTGCACGCGGGCGCGAGCACGCGCAGAGAGGCGCACAGCCGCTCACCGCCGGGCTCCCTGGCGCCTCCGGGGCTCGTGCAGAAGCGGATGCGAGCAGCAAGGCCTCTCTAGCGTTCTGCGAACCAACGGCATCGTGGGGAACTGCTACAGTGGATTCAGCGACACATCTGAAATGTGCGGCATGAGAAGGAGGAGAGGCAGGACAAGAGGTGCGACAGCACAGAGATCAGACGGGTTGGTGTCTCAGGGCTCGCGCCGTTCTGTGGCAGGAAGAGTCTCTTGAGAAGCCCCGTGCGGAAGAGAAGGCGGCATGTGGCAGGCGTCTCATGAAGTCCCAAACTTTGGGCAGAGGGCGAGCATGTGCCGAACGGGCACGGTGAAGCATTTCACTCGAAACACTTGATGCACTGAATGGCTCGATGATGCTCGGCGGGTTTGGTTGCCTCGTTTGCAAGGAAACAAAATAGGAGAGCGACACAAACACGCACAGGAAGACAGAAAGCGAGAGAGCAAGGAAGGAAGGAAGAGATAAGATTTCCGCTAAGCTTTGTGACCTAGTCTGAAGGGCTTTGTGTTTCACAGCGGTGCCAGGGTGCCGGCCGGTAATGCACCGATGGAGAGCCAACCCCAGGACATGGAGTAGGGAAGTCTTCGCCAAAGGATGTAGCACGTCCGGCGGGGCACTGGCTACAACACGGCTCTGGCTCTGGGCGACTGCATTTGAGGAGCAGAGAGCCGGACTAGTCGTCACGAAACTCGGAGAGCTGACACTGCGCGGGGCAGGGGATCTCGGAAGCCGCACAGACTTTGAAAAAGGCGGGGAGCTGGGGCCAAGAGTCTGGGTACATCTTCCACTGCTCGCCTTTTGCGCTGTCTCACGCCGGGCAGACTTAGGCGTTTGCAGCGGCTGCAGGTGAATCCTCTACTCCTCGGAGTGAACACTAAAGCTCAGTTTAGAGATTTGTTGCGGGCAGGCTCTCGGACTTCGAGGGCAGCCGCAGTGCAAACAGAAGCTAAGGCCCTTCCGAGACTTCCGAGACTTCCGGGCACATAGGCATCTGGCTGACACGCCGGGTGGGATCCTGCTAGGGTCTTCAAACACTACAACTTCTTGGTTTAACGATATTTGCTGCAGCCTCAACTTCGAAGCACCTCTTCGTTGCATTGCGCTTTGGGTAGATTTCGGCTTAGGGCATCCGGGGATCCCTCAGCCAGAGAGGACTGAGTCCTCTGCCAGGCAAGTAATTGCAGGGCTCAAGCTACCTCGAGAGCCTAGGCTAAGGCAGGTGACGGCTGCAGGGACGCGGTCCTGAGGCAAATGGTTGCAGAGGGCCGGTCGCATACGCAAAGTGACCACGGGCGGGGCCAGCGTTCTGGGCCGACCTTTGCACCCAGTACTGCATACACCCACAGTTGGCAGCACACCACAACCAGCTTTAGCAAGATAATGGCAAATTCGACTACATGAGCGCAAGCTCATGGGACGTCGAGATGATACCAGCAGATCCTGACCGTGTGTCAGAGACAGACACTGCAGGCAACACAGGCAAAGGCGGAACCGGCTACAAGCGGCCACAATGCCACGGAATGGATGGAACTCGCATGCGAGTCAAACGCTGCCGCGAGCCTGGAAACCTGATTTTGCCGCTAAGCCCAGCTCAATAGCCGGTCTCTAGGCTCCAGCTTCAATGCCTGTGATATCGGACGTTAGCACTCTGTTTCCAGAACGAGGTCATTCGCCTCGTGTGCCAAGGCTCAGATTTCAGCAGATGCGGAGAAAGCACGCCTGTGGCCCCACCCACAATGCTACAATTATCAAGTCTTTCCTGCCCCCTCACCTGATGGCCATCCCCCCTGGAAGGCTGATGTCCCTCGCCTACGGACTCAACTTTGGCTATCCGGTCACGAACAGATTCGAAGCCTGGAACGGTAAGAGGTGTCTCCGGAAGCTAGCCTCCAGCTAGATAGAGATGGATGATCTCAGAGAAGATTTCCCTGAAGCAGCCAGCAGCCCGTCGATGTTGATCTCGACGTTCGGCCCGTGTGGGCCTGCACCGAGCTTCCAGTGTCAGCCTGGCAGACGGCAAAATCGAGTTCGGATCTTCTTCACACGGTCACCAGGCCTTTTCCAAAGAGTGCACACGGGTGGAGCCTATTGTGCGACTTTGAAACATATGCCAGATGCAAGGACAGTGATATAATGCCGACTGTAGCCCCTGCGTCGACATCCAACCCCTTACTGCATCTTACTGCAACAGTGTTCCCTTCCTCTGCTTGCTGAAAGGTCCCCGAAACCCACCCCTAAGGCTAGGTTCAAGCAGGAAAAATTATGGCAAAATCACAGTCCAACTACGGCTGATTTGGGGCATGGTTGAAGGTACCTGGAGCTGTCTCGCTCTTGGGAGCTTCGGCATGACCTTCAAGACTGCGATGTTACTCTTCTCCAAGCTCTTGCAGCACTGATAGGAACCCAGGGATATCAGGGGAAGGGATTACTCAGAGATGCCATGGGGCCCTGTTTTTTCCTCTACTACTTAGGAAGGACGAGGCCCGCATTGCAGGCTAACTTGGAAGTAACAGTTGACAGCAGCTTCATTCCCGGCTTCTGGGCAACTTGTTGGCGTAAAAGCCTATGATGCGGCTCCTGTAATTACAGGGCATAGCCACTACTTCACGCGAGTGGCGCTTCAACAACAAAAAACTGTCGCGAAAAGTTCATGGGTTCCAGGGAGTATCGGCTTTCTCACGAAATAGTGCAAGATGATGCGATGAGAACCACGTGAAGTACTGGAGCAAAGCAGCGAATCTATCGAATGTGGGGGTGTGCTCAAACTTGACAAACTCGGAAAATATCGCAAAAGGTCAACATGGGATGCTGAACTGAAGACTACGATATGCTCGAAGATCATAAACTATTAGCCAAGATTGGGTGCCTGCGACGTAGCACTTCGGTGACAGTGAGCGGGTGCCAAAGAGCACACCATCGGCCATGGTTCACGTGGCACATGACACTTCGGTGATGAACTACTTCCGTACCTTGAAACAGGACACTGAAATATTACAATATTGAAGCCTGAAGAATTGCCGATACCATCATTATGCGGTACCGTATTATTGCTATTGTAATCCATGGGTCAGCACTACTAGGAAGCTTCCAGTATCCTGCCGCTTCCGGGCAAGCCTAACTCGAGAATGCGCAACGATCCACGTCTTTTGTCAAATGATCGGCCGGTCGGCTATCTCCGAGTGGTGCGCTACTATCCGCTTACCGATGCGCTCGTCATGGCCTCAGCTTCATGAGGCGCCTCCAGCAACCGCAGATCTGCTCCAAGAGCCTTTAGCCCGGCACGTGATGCCAGCAGCAGCAGTTCTTCGAGAGTGCTCCGCCCTAAGAACAGCACAGCGAAAGCCAGACGCGAAGTTCTTCCAAACTCAGACTCAGCTGCTTTGAGGTTTGGGCGTAAGCACGACATCTGAGCCATCATGTGCTCCTCGCGCTCCTGTCAAACCGTCTCGCAAAATGGCAGCGAGAAGAACGGGAAAGCTGTAAGCGGTGGCACCGAGCGTGCTGCTTGGACCCTCCTCTCCAAGGCTGCTGATCTAGTCTAGTTGCACCTTTCAAACCTGCAGACCCAATGGTTCGCTGATATGAAGGAAAGGTTCCTGAACAGCTCGCTTTCGGACATACATATTGGACCATGTCTCAGGTCCATGATACCGGGCGGGCAGGTGGTAGGAATGGCGCTTACCTGGCTTTTCCCAGGCCTCCTGGTCAGACGAAGGCCTCATCTCCCATGCACTCTGACCAAACGAGAGCACGAAAACCCAGTCAAACAACCCAAGTTCGGCTGCCAGTAGGGTCGAGGCTCTTTGATCGGAGTGTTGACCTGCTGTGCCGACCGATCGCAGCGCTGGGGCGACAGGCACACCAAAGGTACTGGTGGACTTTGCACGGAGCCCTTTGGCACCTCCATTTGCAAAGGTGAGGAGCGTGGAGACCACAGTGTCTGTCAGAAACGACAGGAATGTCGCTCGTTAGCTTCATGACTCAGGTGCTGAAAGCTGAGTAGCCCACCTTAAGCTGCTGAGGGCCTCAAGGAGAACATGTTTGGATACACGCGCGGAGCACCGCGAGTTCGTAGCTGAGGCATGGCACTCGGCGTCTTGCCGAAGCTCACCTTCAGCAGATCATCTCATACATTCTGCACAAAGTCGATCTACGCAGGCCCCACACCGCAGGAGGCTCATGAAGCATGGGACCGGAAAAACAGCGCAATACCTGCACGAGCAGCACGCGGACTGTCATCTGCCAAGGATTCGCAACTTCTTGAATGGGTTGTAGAGATGCATCAGAAAGATCAACCACAACTGATAGGCCCGTCTATTGATTTTTGTGGCAAGAAGATTTATGCTTTCTGCAGGCTGGCACTTCACAACGAGGGAGAGTTGGGAATGATTGCAGAGTTCTCCTCCGGTCCTCTTGAGCCCCGTCGTTTCCATCCTCTCCTCTGCATGAGCGAAGGGAAGTTTGCCCAGCCGTCCGTATATGCGAATTTTGCAGAAGCACGTGTGCACGGGCATGATTCCTTGCCTTCGCTTCATGAGAGTGTGAGATGCCCTCAGCGGGTGTCGTGCTTCAGCTTGCATCGCGGCATGTCTGTTCGTAGCTGGAAGATGAAAGCATTCTTCGGAGGCACCCCACCCGTGATGAGAAGAGCATGCCGCAGAATGAGTGCGAAGGACACATGTATGTGTATATATATATATATCCGCTGGCTCAAAAGGTTTGACATGGCTACCAAATCCGCGAAGCAGAAGCATCCCGTCAGGACAGAGCTTGTGGCAGCTCGCACCGTGTTCTGGGCTGCCGAGGTCTTCTGAACTGCTACACAGCAAGGCAACAATCCATTTCCCGGACCGCCTCCCGCATAACCTCCGGAGCCAAGGCAGCATCCATTTCGGCCACCTCGGGTGAGCCGCGGGCAGCAAACGTCCAAACCCTTGCGCTTCTTTGACGGGCCTCAAGAGCTCGCAGGCGTTTTGCAGGGGGTTCCCCCATCTCCGTTTCCACGCGTGAGCCGGTGCCAGCCCCGTCCTGGCTGAGCGTGCTGTACAGGCCACCAAATGCCAGCTCCACGCTGTGCTGAGCTCCCCCATCTGCCACAATCACAAAGCGCGACTGCAGCTGCTTCGAAGACACTTGGTAGGGTCTCAGCTCATCTGTGGGCTCCTCATCTGCATCAGTGGGGTTTGACACGTCCCGTGGCCGGTTGGCCAGCTGATGCGTCAAGCCACAACCCCACACAAAGAGGTCTCCGCCNTGGTAGGGTCTCAGCTCATCTGTGGGCTCCTCATCTGCATCAGTGGGGTTTGACACGTCCCGTGGCCGGTTGGCCAGCTGATGCGTCAAGCCACAACCCCACACAAAGAGGTCTCCGCCCTCCGTGCTGGCCAACATGTGATGGCCTCCACAACGCAGTGCTCGAACTCTCGGCAGCCCTTGAACTTCTTGAGGCTGCAACACCGGAGGGTCCTGCAACAATGCAGGAAGCCCAATTATGCATGCAGCTTCCAAAACCTGCCAGCCGATTCATGACTAGCTGAAGTGACCAGCGACTAGCTTGCCAAGACCAAGACGATAAACAAACAGAGCTGAAGGAGATCAACAAAAGCGGAAGCTCGCACTTGCCTTCTCCCCCAAGCCAATGCCGCATTCCTCTGCCTTGCCCCAAG
>BGNK01007890.1:0-11718 GCA_003297005.1 Symbiodinium sp. clade A Y106 | reverse complement strand
ATCTTTGTTTTGCTGAAGCATTCTAACTGCTTTGCTTAAGCGCCCCACGTGAAAGTAGCAGACGCGATCTTTGCTTTGCTTAAGCACCCGAAGTGAAAGTAGCAGACGCCATCTTTGCTATGCTGAAGCACTCTAAGTGAAAGTAGCAGACGCCATCTATGCTTTGCTTAAGCCCCCCACGTGAAAGCAGCAGACGCGATCTTAGCTTTCCTTAAGCACTCTAGGTGAAAGTAGCAGACGCCATTTTTGCTTTGCTTAAGCGCCCCATGTGAAAGTAGCAGCCGGGATCTTTGCTTTGCTTAAGCGCCCCATGTGAAAGTAGCAGCCGGGATCTTTGCTTTGCTTAAGCGCCCCATGTGAAAGTAGCAGCCGGGATCTTTGCTTTGCTTAAGCACCTGAAGTGAAAGTAGCAGACGCGATCTTTGTTTTGCTGAAGCATTCTAACTGCTTTGCTTAAGCGCCCCACGTGAAAGTAGCAGACGCGATCTTTGCTTTGCNCGCGATCTTTGTTTTGCTGAAGCATTCTAACTGCTTTGCTTAAGCGCCCCACGTGAAAGTAGCAGACGCGATCTTTGCTTTGCTTAAGCACCCGACGTGAAAGTAGCAGACGCCATCTTTGCTTTGCTTAAGCAACCGAAGTGAAAGTAGCAGACGCGATCTTTGCTTTGCTTAAGCAACCTACGTGCAGTAACAGATGCGAANGTAGCAGACGCCATCTTTGCTTTGCTTAAGCAACCGAAGTGAAAGTAGCAGACGCGATCTTTGCTTTGCTTAAGCAACCTACGTGCAGTAACAGATGCGAAAGGCGAATTTTTCTTGGTGGCAAGGTTGTTTTTCAGAAGGTTGGGGGCCTGTCTTTGTAAACGGAACCTGTCGGGCAAGCGTTTTTTTTTAGAAGGTGCGGGGCCTGTCTTTGTTCGACGGAACCTCGAGGAGGCCCTAACAGCAGCTTTAAGCGTCGAAGAGCTCACTTCAAACAGATCAGGGCGAGTTGAGGGCCCGCTCGCAAACATGCGTCTCAGAGGCTTCAAAACATCCCAAACTCAAGGGTTTCTCTGTGANACAGCAGCTTTAAGCGTCGAAGAGCTCACTTCAAACAGATCAGGGCGAGTTGAGGGCCCGCTCGCAAACATGCGTCTCAGAGGCTTCAAAACATCCCAAACTCAAGGGTTTCTCTGTGAGCGTTCCTGGGTCTTTCCGGACAATGTAATCTTGTGCTCTCGCAGGCGGCTACCACAGCGCCGTGAGGTACGGCTTCCTACCTCGACCAGGCAAGGCTGAGCACGNGGGTTTCTCTGTGAGCGTTCCTGGGTCTTTCCGGACAATGTAATCTTGTGCTCTCGCAGGCGGCTACCACAGCGCCGTGAGGTACGGCTTCCTACCTCGACCAGGCAAGGCTGAGCACGAGCTGGACCAGCAGCCGCTGCTGTACGCCAGTGAGGGGTTTCACCCACCTTTAGCTGAAGCAATCAATCGGGTTTACACTGCCCAAGACACTTGCCCCGACATACTTCCTTGCACAACTCTTTTAGTTTTGACATCTTGTGTAGACCATCTCTTTTGGCGGAACATGTCCAGGAATGGAGCGCGCAAAAGCTGCAGGCTTTGAAGATGCAGGCCGGCAGGGGCAAGACTGCTCCACGGTTCAAAGAAGCAGATCTATGGCCGATTTGCGTTGAGAACAAATTTCATCCCAGTGATCCGTCTTTCACAGCGAAGATCAATGCGTTTGCCAAAGAGAAAGGTGGTGCANCAGATCTATGGCCGATTTGCGTTGAGAACAAATTTCATCCCAGTGATCCGTCTTTCACAGCGAAGATCAATGCGTTTGCCAAAGAGAAAGGTGGTGCAGAGATGCTACAGTTCTGTATTCACAATCAAGATTCTTTACTTTCCATTGGAGAGAAAATCTGGGCGGTGGAGGATGCTGAGAAAATCATCCGTGAGAATGCAAAGACCCGCCTCCAGATCGTGCAAGAAACTGCGCAGCAACCTTGCGTTTGTGNGAAAATCATCCGTGAGAATGCAAAGACCCGCCTCCAGATCGTGCAAGAAACTGCGCAGCAACCTTGCGTTTGTGCTACCGCTGGCAAGTGGAAAGGATGTGCCCGCCACTTGCTCCAGTGGAACCAGATTTCAGAGATGGAACTGACTGCAGCGATACATGAGTCTTTGGATCGTGGCCGTGTGAAAGGTGGCTGTGAGTGCGACACGCCCGTCGTTCCTTTACTTCCGTTTTCGAAATTTCTGCGACCTTTGCTGCAAGTCTTCGGGGAGAAGAAGGTGTTTCAGACTCCCAGTGCTTCCTCCTTTCCTTTGTTGGGCATCGAAGACTCCAGGATCATATTTTGGGATGACTATCGTTTTTCCACCCAGGTCTTGAGCATCTCGCAACAGCTGCTGTTGCTAGAAGGNCCCAGTGCTTCCTCCTTTCCTTTGTTGGGCATCGAAGACTCCAGGATCATATTTTGGGATGACTATCGTTTTTCCACCCAGGTCTTGAGCATCTCGCAACAGCTGCTGTTGCTAGAAGGCGGCAGCCGCCGACGGGACTCAGGCCAGATGGGGGAGCTACCGAGGGACGCGATCCTTTTGGTTGATGCCAACTACTGGCAGCAGTACAATAAGGGGAGCAGGCCACACTGGCCAAACAGGCAGCGTGCCCAAGGCTTGTGGAGCTCTCTTCAGACGTTCACCCCGGCCAACCAAGGTTTCCAGGTCCTCAACCACGTGGCAAAGGTCCGCCTGAACCAATCCCTGACCAAAGAGATGTTCCGTCTCATGGAAGCCTCGCTGGCGGAGGCTGAGGTCGCTGAGGTGTGTGACAACCTCGTCTCCACTCAGGTGCTTGGCATTTCCCCGGATGGGCAACTATGCCAGTATGTCCTATGGAATGCCACCTTCCATTCGTTGGAGGTTGGGCATCAATGGGGAATGGTNTGCCAGTATGTCCTATGGAATGCCACCTTCCATTCGTTGGAGGTTGGGCATCAATGGGGAATGGTACCGATCCGCAACCTCAGCAAATCCAAGCTCAAACCCAGGGCCGCTGCCAGTGGGCGCTGGCAGCAGTACAAAACGGGGAGCAGGCCACACTGGCCAAACAGGCAGCGTGCCCAGGGCTTGTGGAGCTCTCTTCAGACTTTCACTCCGGACTTGGTTCGGAAGGTCCAGGAGTTGGTGCACCGTTTCCATGCAGACTTGGAATCCCTTACCACTTCCCTGTTCAGTCTCATGGATGCCTCGCTGGCAGAGGTTGAGGTCGCTGAGGTGTGTGACAACCNTGTGACAACCTCGTCTCCACTCAGGTGCTTGGCATTTCCCCGGATGGGCAACTATGCCAGTATGTCCTATGGAATGCCACCTTCCATTCGTTGGAGGTTGGGCATCAATGGGGAATGGTCCCGATCCGCAACCTCAGCAAATCCAAGCTCAAACCCAGGGCCGCTGCCAGTGGCAGCATCCAGAGGCCTTAATGGGGAGCCAGGCTGAGGGGACACCCAAGCCGCAGCCGTCTTGCCGCTTCGGGCATTTTGCTGCGTGGGTTGCCCAGTAGCTTCGGGATGCCAGTGCCGTTTTGGGCCACAATGGCACTCTGGTTTGGGTGCTGGCGGGCTCGCCGCTGCACTGGTAGTCCCCGCTTTGCAGAGCTGAGGGAGCAGAGCCGAGGGGTCGCCCGGCTGTAGATCCAGCCACTTGTGGCCTGGGTTTAGGGTGACTCCAAACGCCGTGGTCTGGCCAGGCGGTAGCACCAGCTCACCGAGCTTGGTGAAGCCGCCTAAAGGGCGGCACCTCGGTTTTACCCCTTTTACCCCTTCGGGGAAGCGGCGGGAAAACCCCGCTGAGGACTTGTTACCTGGCCTTCGGCCGCACACGTTCGCGCTTAGGAGAGAGAGTAGGAGTAGGAGAAGTAGTAGTCGTAGTCGTAGTAGTGGTAATAGTAGTAGTAGTAGTAGTAGTAGTAGCTGTAGAAGAAGTTTTAGTAGTAGTAGTAGTTGTTGTGGTAGTTGTGGTGGTAGTAGTAGTAGTAGTAGTCGTCGCAGCAGTGCCATTGACGTGCAGAGCAAGCATGCAGACCCAAAGATATGTTCATCTGCACACCATCCTGCAGAGGGGCACAGAGCGCTCTGCGAGCACTTGCCCGCTCCGGCATGAAGATTGGCCGGATTGAGGCCCGGTGCACAGATGCAGCTTCTTGAGTTCCCGCTGGTCTTGTGATTTTGTTCCGACAAGTCGAGCACTTTCGTTCCAGTGGCTGTATTCGTGCCAGGATGTGACGCCGATTCCCACAGACTGCACTCGGAGAAAGTGCGGACGTCGCGGCCGCCGTTTGTAGGCCCTCCGTCCAGCTTGCATCAAGGACGGCTTCTGATGACATACTTGTTGAAGGCGTTCAATCAATCAAGCCCTCCTCTCTTGGGAGTTTTGCCGAGATCCTCGTGCAGGTGTTGGGATCGATCGCGACAAGCTGGAGTCATGTAAGGATCTGCTGGCGATAAAAAGTTGACAACGTTGGATCAAATTCTTCAGCATGCCTGAGTCTGATGATGATGCTGTTTGAGGTGTTGATCATCGCTCATGTGGAAGCTGTTTGTGACAAGAAAGAGTCTGGGGCGGTCCGTCGGATCTGTGCCTTCTTCAGCTCGTTGAGACCTTTATGCGAAATCCGTCATCAAGTCACTGCATCCCGGACAACCATCGCTGCGCAAACACAGACGTCGCAGGAGCCTTGTCTCGCAAGCACAGGACAAACCGGCTAACCTTCTCCGTGGAACAAACAACGAACACATGTAAGCAAAGGTTTCGGTTGCATGAGATTTGCGAAGGCCGCCAAATTGCCTCGTGGCTTCTCAACAAAACCTCACGTACTTCCTAGCTGGTCCTTTGAAAAATCAGCGTTTTTTTTTCCAATGCTTGTGCCATGGCGGACTAAGTGTTCCGGGCGGATGGAGCTTCCGGCCCATGGAGGCCAAGAGGGCCATGCTTCATGCTTCAGATGTAAGAATCTTCAGAGTTGCCGGTGTGGAAGATACGATCAAGTCTAGCTGCCAACAAGCAAGATCAGATATTTGTCATGCGGTTGTTGGAACCACGATTTCCGTATCATAAGCTGAGTATTGTTCGTGCCTTCAGCTGCAATGGCGAAGTTTTTGAGCCCGAGTTGCTGTGAGGTAGACGACGAAGCGCTGGAGGCTATGCCTGCACTGCGGGACCTCGGGGGCCCTTTAATGCTTTTTGTGGCCTTCAAACATCCGCTTCGGCCCGCACATAGACGAAATTGCACGACGTCGAAGGCACAACTGCTTCGTCTTTGCAGTTGTGGAGATACTGCAGCCGCAGCACTGCTTCTGGGCAGAACACGCCGATGTGTCATATCCAAGCTCACCTGCACTGGCTTGCAGGCTTCTCCGCTCGGTGCCGGCCAATGTGCTGCCGGCCGCCCTTGAGCTTCGTGACCGAGACAAGCGGACACCTTTGCTTGCAGCTGGTGCTGCAGGTGAGGCTGTTGTGGTTGCTGCGAAGATAATACGTTGATCATCGTTCCAGACCTTCCAAGCAGCAGTGATCCGTCGTCTAGTTTTGACCTTGTGCCATCGTTCTTGAGCAACTGGTGTTGGAAATGCCAAGAGCGAGACACCAGATCGCAAGGAAGTCATGTGTGTGATGCGGATGAGAGGGGCGTTCGCATGTGAGGCTCGCTGGAACTGGTCCGCCTGCTGCTCGAAGCTGGTGCAGATGCAGAGGTCTGGTTGGCAGCTCTGATGTGACAGCGAGATTGGTCTGGCTCTCCGCCGAGATGATTCGCCACCCCAGACTTGCAAAAGTATGTGAGGAAGCGAAGCGCACTCGAAACATCTTGAGGTTTCAGGCATCTGCATAATGTGCGCAGCTCTTGCCAACAACGACATGCAGACAGCTGCATCGCGGAAGCTCAATCTTGCACTGCGTTTGAGCTGAGTTCGCAGGCATCCGACTCGGATGGCTGTGGCTTGGCACTTCTGGCAGCTTCCTCAGGACGCGGAAGTCTGAAGACGGTAGGACGTAGGAGTGCACCATGGAAGCAGACAGCGAGGAAATCCCGAGCTCCTCGCATGGCTGGTTCATCAAGGTTGGAGCATGTTGGAGCGGTTGCAGCGGTCTCGGAGCGGTGAGGGCCCTCACCGGTCCTTCAGAAGTGTCTGTTCTCTGCCAGGCCTGGCCGACTTGACTGAAAGCGCACATGATGGAAGTCAGCTCCTCGTATTGTTAATTGCCACCGCGTGTCGGCACTTGGAGACATACACTCCGAACCAGCTGACAGCCCAGCAAGCTTTGCAAATGCAGTCCAGGCACTGCACTTCTTTGTGCTGCCAGTCACGAGGCTGTTGAGTACGCGCTTAGAGACACGCCCAGCAGTTAACGGGTCAAGTCCACGTGCAGTATCGGCAGGGCTGTGTTTGTTGGTTTCGCCCTTGCAACCGTGCCACATGGCCCATGAGAGAAACGGATTTCTCGTCAGGCAGGAGCTGTGGAGATGCTCCACTTTTTGCTCGATGGACCTCCAGGTGAGCGTTTTTTGACATGCAAGTTGCTTGTCGAACCGCTTCCATCAACACCTCGACGTTAAACAGTGCCGCTCTGAGTGCTGCTGCTGCTGCTGCTGCGGCTGCATGCTGCTGTCTGGCCCATGCTCGAAGCACCTGCTGAGCGCCTTGCAAGTTTCCTCGATCCATGAAGAAGTATAACTCCGTTCTCAATGTGTGGAGGAGCCCTGGTGGTGCCGTCTTTGGAGGAGCACTCCAGAAGCACTTCACCTTGAGGTTTTGAGAGATTTGGCCCTGCGCAGGAGCAAGATGAGCGAGGTGCCAATGCGCTGCTAGTTGCAGCGGAGGCAGTTGCTGGGGGACTCGCAAATACCTTTTCAGTTTCAGATGGTATATCTCTGCATGCGTGAGGCAGGGGCGGTGCCTGCGGCGCGGGTGCTGTTGTCGCGTGGGGCATCGCCGGAGAGTCGTGACGCTCGTGGCTCTTGCGCGTTGCTTGGCTTTCGGGAAGAAATTCCTGTAGAGCCCACACCCATACTGTACTTGTCATGTCTGGTGCCTTGGCAGGGGCACCGGTAGCATCTCAGTTGACATTTGCATGTGCACAGGTTCTTCTGGTCTTCCAGTTATTTCAGCTTTGCATGATCAGAACCAAAATGTCAAACCTACCGACGTCTGGCAGGCTGCACTATGCAGCTGCTGGTGGATCCAGCAGCATGGTTGACTTTTGTGTCAAGTCGCCTCTTGGCATGAACCGAGATGTTGCAGGTTGCTGCTGTCTTGTGGTGTAGCACATGCATGTGCGCAGGGACAAACACGTCTGAGGACGCATACGCCGTAGCATTTGCGGGCTTTGCGTCGCCCGACGTTTTCAGCTCCCACCCTCTGCCCCCAATTTTGGGATCTTGGTTATTCTGAGACTAGCGGGTCGTCGCTCGCTGGCGGGCGGCGGGCCGGGTAGCTGAAGGCGTCCCCGGCGCCGGCTCGCCTTGCACTGGCGAAGGCGACGGACCCGGCGCGAATGCGCTTTCATACGATCCAAAACGAGGGTCTGTCCGTCGTAGCCTTTTGGTCTAATCGTCGAGTGTCGTGTTTGTCGACGGGTGTCGGCCGCCTGTCCTGATGCAAGGTTGAGAATCCCTGTGGATGCCGAGGGCTGAGGGACCAGGTGGCTTTCGTCCTGACCCTCCGGGGTTTCAGAAAGGAGGCCTTCCTTTCATGCTCAGCAGCATGTCACCTTGTCGGGATGTTTGTAGCACTCTTCGATCCAGTTCCTTCTTCTGCATGACCACACTTTGGTCCAAGGTCGTTGACAGCGATGGAGACACACCGCTCATGATTGCAGCGCACGAAGGCAATGTCGAGGCCCGAGAAGGTCAGAGCTTTGTGCGGGATGCCCCGGAACGGCTAAAGGTCTCGCAATTCTTCTGGAACATGCTAATTGGAAGGCCCGGCATAGTATGCCAGTTATATCGCGCAAAAGGTTCATGTTACCAAATAGTGTGGTGGTACGCACGGGGGTTCCCCCGGTAGTTGTTGGAGGTGGGCACGTGGTGCGCCGCGGAAAACGTTATGCAGGACCCGGCTGCCGCTGTGGCGTGGTGCATAAAGTTTGCGCTCACGTCCTATCATATCATGTACACAGGATCCGCTGGAAACCACCTCGCGGAAATCCAGGTTCATTGTAAATTTCAGTGCATGTGCCACTTGTTGGTGGTTGGGGCAAAGCATCCTCATGAGTCCCGCCAGATTCAGGGGAGGGGGAAAGCAATTCTGCCGTGCTCTTGATTCCTTTTGAATTCACTTTTTGGTCGTGTCCTGGTGGTCTTCTTGTGATCTCGTCGTTGTCCTGGTCCTGCTGGTCGCAGTGGTCTTCGGGCTGGTCCTGGTGTTCAGAGCCTTGAAACATGCATTTTCGAGCCCTGGAAACCAGATTGAAGGTTTATCAATACGATTATCGATTTGTCACGGCATTGAGCCCCAGATTTGTTGAAACTAGGGCATCCAGGGCCAAATGCGTTTGGCGGCCTTGGAAAATGCATTTGGGCTTGGTCGGTGGCTTCGGGGGCTCAATTAGAGCCTCGGGAGTGTGGCCAGGGGCATCAGCAAAGCTGAAACATATCTAAATGCGTTTTCCAAGCCTAAAAAATGTGTTTTGGAGTCCTGGAAACCAAACTACAGCATTTTCGGCGCGATTTCGCCTGTGGGGACAGCATTGAGCTCAACCAATCCAGGGCCAAATGCATTTAGCAGGCGTTGGAACATGCTTGGTCGGTGGCTTCGGGAGCTCGATCTGGGTTTGGAGACTTGGGCCACGGGCACCAGCAAAGCTGAAATAACTCTGAAAGCGTGTCCAAGTCTTGAAAAATGTTGTGGGAAACCAAACTACAGCATTGACAGTACGATTTTCAAGTTTACGGACGCATTGAGCTCCAAATTCGTTGAACCCATGGCCAACCGAAATACGTTTAGCAGGCCTTGGAAAATGCATGTGGGCTTGGTCGGTGGCTTCGGGAGCTCGATTTGGGTTCGGAGATTGGGGCCAGGACACCAGCAAAACTGAAATAGCGTTTCAACCCTTGAAAAATTCATGTTGGGGCCTTGGAATCCCAACTGCAGAATTTGCAATACTAGTACGATTTTCAGGTTACGGACGGCATTGAGCTCCAGGTTTGTTGCAACCAGCGCCAAATGCTTTTAGCAGGCCTTGGAAAATGCATTTGGGCTTGGTCGGTGGCTTCGACAGCTCAGCAGAAGCCTCAGGAGTGGAACCAAACTGCTGTAGACTCTAAATATCTTTTCCAAGCCTTGAAAAATGCGTTTTGGAGCTTCGGAACCAAATTCAAGCATTTTCAGTACGATTTCGGCTCTATGGACAGCGCTGAGCTCCAGATTTGTTGAAACCAAGGTCAAATGCGTTTAGAAGACTTTGGAAAATGCATTTGGGCTTGGTCGAAGGCTTCGGGGCACCAGCAAAGCAGAAACAAGAAAAATGCATTGCGCAGCCCTGGCAACCAAATCAAAGCACGTGCAGTGTGATTTTCAAGGCATTCAATTCCAGATTTGTTGAAACCAAAGCCAAATGCGTTGGGCTTGGTCGGTGGCTTCGGGGGTCCAATTAAATTAAAGCTTCGGGAGCGTGGCCAGGGGCATCAGCAAAGCTGAAACAACTCTAAATGCGTTGTTTTCCATCTTGTGGCTCCTTCAAACCAAACGACAGGATTTTCAATACGGCATTGAGCACCAGATTTGTTAAAACCACGGCCAATTCCTTTATCATGCTTGGAAAACGCATTTGGGCTTGGTCGGTGGCTTCGAAAACTCAATGAACTCCTCGGGAGTGGAACCAGGGGCACTAGTAAAACCGAAACTGCTCTAGACTCTAAATTCGTGTTCCAAGCCTTGAACAATGGAACCAGAGGCTGTGGCTTTTCATCAAAAGGCTATTGCTTCATAGCCTTCCCAAAAGCAAGTTTTGCCATCGGTAGGCCCTCCACCGGAGGAGTTTAATTATTATTGTCACCCTTGTTGTTATTCTCAGAAGCCGGGCTTCAAAGGGTTACCCTTGCCGGCTTTGTCAGATGGTTCCGTTAATATAGAATTGTAGTCAGGCAGGGGCCTCAAGTTTAGCTGCTGCAGCTCCCGGAATCCGGAGTCCCTAGCTTCTTGCCAAAGCCGGCATCTCTGGAATACCAGAGCCTGTGGCTTTTCATCACAAGGCAATTGCTTGATAGCTTTCCCAAAAGCAAAGCCGAGCTGGTAGTTCAGTGTCGTGTCTGCCGAACTGCACTCTGCTGGCTGGGTTTAGAGTCCTCTTAGTTGAAGCTCTTGCTAGTTACCTAGCCTGACCTAATTATGTTTGGGATTTGGGGCCCGGAATATTTTTATTGCCACCCCTTAAAAAAAATATTGCGACCCCGGTTCTAGCATCAATTGTTTGGGCCATTCTGGCTACGCAATTAAAACTCCTCTTCCGCCCGGAAAATCTGGCCGGGAATATTTTTATTGTCACCCTATATTGAAACCACTCCAACATTAATGAAGAGCAAAGGATGCTGAAAAGGTTCTAAAACCTCGAGCATGTTTCGACCTGCGGTCACCGAAGGCTTTCTGCCGGAAAGAAGAGATAAACTCAAGCCTGAACCAAAGTGCGACAATGAAATCAGGTTTGTACATGTGTACTCAGCGACAGAGCGAGAGAGAGAGATTGGCCTCGTGTAAGGAACTAGCCGTAGTGGGCGCGGTGATGAGGCCGGGAAGGCTAGCGTGCAGGGCGTCAGCGGGATATCTGGCCGAACACACACCACATGTCGAAAAGGCCACGGGGAACAACCTCGCCAGCTGACCCCAAGGCCTCCTTCCACCAACAAGGTAGGGAGGCGGGGCTTAGGCCCGGGTCTGTTCGCAGACCTAACCCCGGCAGAAAGGAAGGAAGATTGGCCCTCGCGCTGGTCCCGTGGTAGGCTCAGTCGAGCCTTGCTCGTCTAATGTACTTGGTTATTCCCGGCTTCGGTTCCGGAAACTGACAGCCCGTAAAGGCGAATCACCACTGGCGACAAACCCGACACCCAGGGGACGGTGGGAGCAAAGGGTTGACTGCCTCATGCCACTTATTCCCACCGCCTGCGATACCTTGGACTGAGACCTGTAGCTTTCAGGACACTTGATGTTTCAGATGCAGACGTTCACTCCTAATGGCCACAACAAAACAACAGCTTTGAGTACAATTGGGGCGGCCACTTCAGCAGGTACACAATGTGGCGTCCGAGCTTGCTTCACAGCTGTGCTATCACCATCTTCGTTGGGCAATGGATGATAGAAGGCTCACTCCCCCCTGCCCTTGCAGCGACTTGTTTGCATCCACGTCATTGTCTTGACACGCACACACAGACAAAAGAAACACAGAAGCTTAAATCCCAGCGCAGTACACACAGGGAGATGAACGCTGAAACCCGAAGGCTTAACGGCCTAACACAGCAAACGGAAGCAACCATTGAAACCACAAACCCTAAGAAGACTGATAGCGCGAGAGCAAAAGAGGCCCGAAGGGGCAGAAACGGTAAACAAAGCAGAAGCAGGCGTAGAAAACCTGAAACGTTAACCGTTAAACCCTGAACACCCACACACACACCCACACCCACACCCACACCCACACCCACACCCACACCCACACCCACACCCACACCCACACCCA
>BGNK01007889.1:10757-21608 GCA_003297005.1 Symbiodinium sp. clade A Y106 | reverse complement strand
CTCAGAACACCTGGCGTGGTTCCACTACCCGTCCTTCCGCAAGCTCTGGGAAGCTGCAGCCTTGCCCACGGCCGAGGCTTTCCCGACGCAACGCAAAGCGGGCAGCACCCTGTACGAGCCGGGCGGCAAAGAGTGCATGCAGTTCAATTTCTACGCGCTGCAGCACGCCATGTGCGGCGAGGACTTCCACACCGATGCCCCGCTCCCGGTCTACTCGTACGCGAAGCGCGTGGAGCACATCTGGGACGGCATCGGATCGTGGCGAACATAGTGAGCCACAGTGCAGCCCGGCTGACAGACCCGAGCGGCGACAGCCGCCGAGAAGAAGCATGCAAAAGAGAGCAGCCGCCACGGGGCTTCATACGGAGTGCAGACCAGCCAAGCANGCCGCCGAGAAGAAGCATGCAAAAGAGAGCAGCCGCCACGGGGCTTCATACGGAGTGCAGACCAGCCAAGCAGCAAGGGCAATTAATTGTTGATTCGATGTCGACCCGAGCCAAGCCGAATCTCGGCCAGCGTAGAGCGACCGCCTCGAGAGAGAACTAGTTCCACGGTCCCAGTACCGCTTGGCGGGCACAGCTGCCATGCCATTGCGCACGGAACGCGAAGATCCAGAGCACGACGATGACGCCGGTCGGGCCCAGGCCAGATGCCTTGCATCGTATTTCATGTGGCATCGGGAGTCGATTTGTATGCACTGCATGTCACACATGTCTGGCAGGCACTGCGTTCCCGCCAAAAACTGCGAGAATTCCTGGGTGCACATCTGTTCCGGGCATTATGCAGCGCAAATGTGAGCCACAGTGCCTANATGTCACACATGTCTGGCAGGCACTGCGTTCCCGCCAAAAACTGCGAGAATTCCTGGGTGCACATCTGTTCCGGGCATTATGCAGCGCAAATGTGAGCCACAGTGCCTACGCCGACGCGAACGTGCCGGGCAACTCAGGCATCGAACCTACAGAAGGCGGGTGGCCATGCGAGGAGGTGGTGCATCAACTGCTATTCGACACGACCGCAGAAGGCGAGACGCGCAACGGTTTCGACTACGGCGTCTTCCGGCTACTGTGGCCAAGACGAGACTTGTCGACGCTTGAAGACCTGACCCGTCTCGTGGTGATTTTCAAGACCTTGCTGGTAGAAGGAGGCCACGGAAGAGTGCGCCTGTACATCGACCTGCTCTACCGCACCGGGGCCGGTGGCGCAGACGCTCCGGACGGACCCGACCATACAATGCGCCTGCGGTATCGGGAACGCCTCTGGACGGCCAGCCAGATGGCCGACATTCTGTTAGAAGCTATTTANCGCACCGGGGCCGGTGGCGCAGACGCTCCGGACGGACCCGACCATACAATGCGCCTGCGGTATCGGGAACGCCTCTGGACGGCCAGCCAGATGGCCGACATTCTGTTAGAAGCTATTTAACTCACGACTTCAGGATTATAGGGCACGACAGCTTCACCGAACCTCGGAGGGTGAAAAGCGAGTCGCCAGTGCATCGCAACGAGGCGGCAGAGGCCAAGGAAGAGCAGCCGACGTCGACACGCCTTGCATAAGCTTGACAGATAGCGCAGGTTAGCCATACACGGTCTTCCGACAAGCATCGGCTCGAACCAGATACTTCGAGACCCGAAGGGACCTTCAGCTTCCCGAGCAGAACTCCCAGCAAGTAGCAGCCATGTCGTCGCCCGACATCTTGCCGACTCCAAGGAGAACATCGATCCCAGCGAGAGCCAGGCGCGATCTCTCAGAAAAGTACCTCGCGTCCACGATTTCAATTCAAGACGCTGTCGCGCGTGCATCCGAGGCCATACGCTCCTTCCAGAAGCTGCGTGAGTTCCTCTCCGTGTACATGTTCCAGGCATGGTTCGACGCCTATGTGGAAAACGCAGTCTACACAGACCTGCGCGACGCACCGGGTGCCGGTCCCGAAGCAAGCGAGATGCCCTCGGAAGCAACGATGCTTCGACTCCTGAGCGATACTACAGAAGAAGAGCATGAACGCAGGGCCTTCGACTACGGCGTCTTCAAGCTGCTCTGGCCCAGACGGAACACCTCGGCACTNGCGATACTACAGAAGAAGAGCATGAACGCAGGGCCTTCGACTACGGCGTCTTCAAGCTGCTCTGGCCCAGACGGAACACCTCGGCACTGGACGACATGACACGCCTCGTCATGACGCTCGCAGCTCTGCTGGCTCGAGACGGCTGTCGTGCCGCACACCTGCACGTCGACCTCGTGTATCAGGCCGGAGCAGGCAGCAGAGACGCTCCCGAGCGGCGCAGCCACGTCGCAGCTCTGCGGTACAGAGATCGCCTCCGGGCAGCCAGTCAAATCGCCTACATCCTAGTGATGGACGTCTGAGCTCCGTGTCCCGTAGGGCATCACCGCTTCACCCGAACTCGCACACAAGACGAGACGAAAGTCGCTCATTCAGAGACCAGCATGCTCAGACAGAGAAGGTGGGCTTTTGAGCAAGTATCCGATCGATCGGTCCGTCTGCAGCCGTTTCGGCTGCTAGCCGTGTCACGACTCATTTCTTTCACTCGCCGCATGTAGAGAGCACAGCAATGAGAGCACAGAGGAGNCCGATCGATCGGTCCGTCTGCAGCCGTTTCGGCTGCTAGCCGTGTCACGACTCATTTCTTTCACTCGCCGCATGTAGAGAGCACAGCAATGAGAGCACAGAGGAGGCACGAACGCGTGCGAAGCAACAAGCAAACGCACGACTCCCGCCCAAGGCGTCCGTCTTACAGTCATCGGCCAGAACGAGGACAAGATGCGCCGAAAGCTTACGCCGTATGCTGTGCTGCNAAGCAACAAGCAAACGCACGACTCCCGCCCAAGGCGTCCGTCTTACAGTCATCGGCCAGAACGAGGACAAGATGCGCCGAAAGCTTACGCCGTATGCTGTGCTGCAGAAAGCCATATCCTCGCCCCAAACGGGGCGCAGAAGGTCCTGCCACCATGTTTGCGGCCGAGCAAGTACAATCCAACGGCCTCGCATGTCATCAGGTCTCTGGGTCGCAGACATTCCCCCACTACAACCACGAAGCCCGGATCTTAACCAGCTGTCACGACCAGCGTAGCTTGCTTAGCATCAGTCCAGCCGCATCCTGCTCGGGTGATGCAGCAGCATGTCAAGCGTTAGAGAGATTCAGTGTACGCCACCTTTCCACGCCGTGCAAGCCAACGAAAGGGAGCACCGAAGCCAGACAAGCCGGCGGAGTCCTCGTGCGCAACCTNGATGCAGCAGCATGTCAAGCGTTAGAGAGATTCAGTGTACGCCACCTTTCCACGCCGTGCAAGCCAACGAAAGGGAGCACCGAAGCCAGACAAGCCGGCGGAGTCCTCGTGCGCAACCTTCGTCAGCGACATTACACGTCCGACTATAATATCCATCCCAGCCATGGCACCGTGCAATCGCTGTGGCTATCCACGGGCCGGCCACGGAAGAGGCAGGGTCCGTGCACCGAAGAGGGCTGCGTGGGCGCATGTGAGCAAATATTCCCTCCAGGCTTTTGCNGGAAGAGGCAGGGTCCGTGCACCGAAGAGGGCTGCGTGGGCGCATGTGAGCAAATATTCCCTCCAGGCTTTTGCACCAGTTTTGCGTGCCGGGAAGCAGAGGAGCGTGAAAGAGAGGAGCGGAACGAAGAAGCACGTGCAAGAAGAGCAGCCGCCAAAGCCAGCCAGCGTGGTCCTCTGCCAGCCCATCTCGGTCGCAGATCGCAGCGACCACAACTGCGGGTGAACCGAGCCGAAGCAGCAGGCAGTGCTCGCGAACCCCTGCCAGGAGAAGGTGCCGGAGGACGACCGGAAGAAGAAGACAGCCGCAGAGCACGGCGAGAAGAGCTGCAAGCGAACCGGGCCGAAGCAGGAGGCAGTGCTCGCGGACCCCTGCCAGGAGCCGGAGGACGACCGGAAGAAGAAGACAGCCGCAGAGCACGGCGAAAAGAGCTGCAAGCGAACCGGGCCGAAGCAGGAGGCGGTGCTCGCGGACCCCTGCCACGTGCCGGAGGACGACCGGAAGAAGACGACAGCCGCAGAGCACGGCGAGAAGAGCTGGAAGCGAACCGGGTCGAAGCAGGAGGCAGTGCTCGCGGACCCCTGCCAGGAGAAGGTGCCGGAGGACGACCAGAAGAAGAAGGCAGCCGCAGAGCACAGCGAGAAGAGCTGCAAGCGAACCAGGCCGAAGCAGGAGGCAACGCTCGCGGACCCCTGCCAGGAGCCGGAGGACGACCGGAAGAAGAAGACAGCCGCAGAGCACGGCGAGAAAAGCTGCAAGCGAACCGGGCCGAAGCAGGAGGCAGGGCTCGCGGACCCCTGCCAGGAGAAGGTGCCGGAGGACGACCGGAAGAAGAAGGCAGCCGCAGAGCACGGCGAGAAGAGCTGCAAGCGAACCGGGCCGAAGCAGGAGGCAGTGCTCGCGGACCCCTGCCAGGAGAAGGTGCCGGAGGACGACCGGAAGAAGAAGGCAGCCGCAGAGCACGGCGAGAAGAGCTGCAAGCGAACCGGGCCGAAGCAGGAGGCAGTGCTCGCGGACCCCTGCCAGGAGAAGGTGCCGGAGGACGACCGGAAGAAGAAGGCAGCCGCAGAGCACGGCAAGAAGAGCTGCAAGCGAACCGGGCCGAAGCAGGACAACGCACCCGAGGACCTCGAGAAGGTGCAGGAGGACGACCGGAAAACAGAGGCGGGTACGGACCGCCCTATCCCAACGAAGAGCAACTGACAGAAGCCGACGTGCAGAAGATGTATGAAGACTTCTTGCGATGCTGGGCCCGTTTCGGATTGTCTAGGGTGTGCCAGTCGTGCAGAACTTTGACACCGGCAAGGCAATGCCGGTCATCGGGCCCGACTCGGACATTGACCTGCCGAAACTGCCTCGAAAGCAAGAACAAAATTCATCTGCCAGGCCTGCCAGCTATACCGGCGGCCCTACGAGTGCTTAAGCCCATCGAGCATCACCTGATCGCCATGGCGCGCATATCCCAAGTCGTACTGGACAAGCTACCCTCAGGGGGTCCCAGCGGGCAATGGGGCAGGATGTACGCCGTGTTGATGCAGGACCCGTGTATCTGCGACGTCCTAGAAGGTGCCGTCTTAGAAGAAGACGGCACAGTTAGCGTGCAGGGCGCGGACGGCATGATGGCATCTTCCGCACGACTGGAGCACTTGTACCGAGCCCTGCAAGAGCTACAGAAGCAGCATCTGTTGTATCGAAGCAATCCAGCCGTCCAGGAGGTCATCACAAAGATGAGCGCTATCCTGCAGCAAAGATCCTCCGAGGCTGCTTCAGCTCGCCTTATCGCAGAGAGCGAGGAGTCCCCACAAGCAGGAGCAGAGGACGACGACCAACAGTTTACCTACCTCGTACCGAAGGATCCGAAAGTTCCCAGAGCCGACGTGGTCGAGCTACGGCAGACGAGAGGCAGCGCCCAACTGGCCGACGATATCGATGTCAAGTTCTTTCCACATTTATTTCCGGACGGTACGAATGGATGGAAGGACACGTACAAAAGCTTCTCGCAGTACGCCCGGAAAAGGTTGCTAGGACAAGATGGTCGCTTTGAGCAGTCCGCATCCTACATCATGTGGCTGCTGGAGACACACTTGAAGAAGCGCCTGTCCGGCAACGTGAACGTCCGTGTGGGCTCGCAGCAAAGGCCTGCGGGCTGTCACGGATATCAAGACGGAAGTCGACAAGTCTACACGGCATTGCGAGACATCCCCGGCACGCAGCCATACCTCTACGCCAAGAAGGGCATCGCACTCAACATGTACGAGCAGCTTGGACAGCCACAGTTCTTCCTCACCCTCACCTGCCACGCACGCCAGCCGGGCATCCTGGCTGCTGTCATCACTGCGAGGTTGCTTCGCGCAAATCCCGATCTCGAACCTGCCGAGTCACTTGCCCCACAGATGAAAACAAGCCAGGGCAGGGTGCCGATACAGCGTTCCATACAAAGCATTCTCTAAGAAAAGCCATGCCGTCTGCAACCCCCGTCGAATCTAGCGACATAGAGAAGAGAACCTGACCCAAGCGCCGCCCGAGGCTTCGACGCCAAACCGCAGAGATATTCCGGCGCTACCAGCATGAGGACTTTACGTGGGACGGTCTAACCGCCAATCAGCTCTGCAACCAGCATCCGGCAGCGGTGGCGCGCCAATTCATGCACCAACTGCGACAGTTCCTGCAATGGCTGGCCCCAGACATCGAGGTAGACGGTCAAGTCGACGTTCACGCCGACCCGGAGGACCAACAGCCGGCCGAAGAAGATGACGACGGCAAGAGCGCAACTGCTCCGGCAGCTGATGCAGCCGGCCGACATCACAAAGTCGGCACCGAATCCCCGCCCTTCCGCGTCACCGAGTACATCGTCCGTATAGAATGGCAGAAGCGAGGATACCCGCACGCGCACATCCTACTTTGGTGGCAGCCACACCGCTCGGAGAAGATTCCTGTAGCCGAGAAAGCAGAAGACGTATCCTGGTCCGACGAAGAGGCATGCAGCCACTATCTGCCACAAACTGCAGAGGAGCTGAGTGACAAGTACATATGCACAAAATCACCGGTCAGCTGGGGCAAGTCCACAACGACGCAGGCTTGGGAACGAGACGTCAACGCCAAACTCGCCGAAATGGTGGTGCACACCTGCAACTCTTACTGCGGCAAGTATGCTTTGGGTGCATGTCGCTTCGGGTTTCCGCACGCTCCAGAGCCGTGTGCTCGGAGAAGGGACGCCCAGGAGCTGTTTACTAGCCGCTGGAAGAGCAGCTTGACGGTCCGACGGCAAGAGGGGGACCGCATGATGGGACAGTACAACACCAAGATGCTGCGCAGGTGGAGGGCGAGCATGGATCTGCAGGTGATCTGCGAGCTGACCAGCGCCAGCCGCTACATCCTCGGCTATGCCTTCAAGTCCGAGGAAGACTTCACCGCCGCACGGCGCATGGAGGCCATGATCGAAAGACTGGCCGCCAATGCCGGGCAGGACGGGCTGAAGACGCAGGAAGTCTACGCGGCCGCGCACGCGGCCCTGCAAGGTAGAACCACATCCACCTTCGAAGCTTGCCACCTGCTGCTTAGCTTTCCGGTCGTGGAGTTCTCCAGAGACAGCATATGGATCCAAGCAGGACCGCCCGAAACATGGACTCTGTGGGTGCCGCCAAAGGAGGAAGCAGCAGCCCTGGCGGATCCGACGAAGTACTTCGAGAAGAAGCACGAGCTGGACTACACCATGCCAGCAGCTCAGCGCGCCTACCGGCAGGTGCAGGCTACTTTCGCGGAACAAGAAACCGAGCTTCCAGTAGAAGGATCTCTCCATGCGAAGCGCTGCTGGAACGACATCACTTTCTTCGACTTCTGTGCAGGGTTTCGCTTCATCGCAAAGGAATTCCCGGTGCCTCGAGATCGTCCAGCGATCGTGGGGTATCGGAACTTCAGCCCCGATCTGCAGCCGGAAGAGTTCTACTACTCCAAGCTGCTGCTTCACTTAAACTGGAAAACTCCCGGAGACTGGCTGCAGCCACAGGATCAGGGACGTCACTCGGCGGCCTTCCATCGAATAGCAAGCGATTCCGAAGCATACCCTTCCTTCTNGCTGCTGCTTCACTTAAACTGGAAAACTCCCGGAGACTGGCTGCAGCCACAGGATCAGGGACGTCACTCGGCGGCCTTCCATCGAATAGCAAGCGATTCCGAAGCATACCCTTCCTTCTTGCACTCCATCTGTTTTCCCGAGCTGGATGGCACCGTCCAGGCAGCCCGGAAACTGCAGGCCGTCCAAGCAGCGATGTACATGAAAGCAAGACTGTCACCCAGCGAGCTCCGAGACGGATGGTCGCATAACCGCGCGGACGANCTGGATGGCACCGTCCAGGCAGCCCGGAAACTGCAGGCCGTCCAAGCAGCGATGTACATGAAAGCAAGACTGTCACCCAGCGAGCTCCGAGACGGATGGTCGCATAACCGCGCGGACGAGCAGAACTACCGGGACTCTCTCGAGATTATGGAAGCTCTTCGACAAAGGCACGGCGGCAGCATCGACTTCATGCCTCCGGAAACTGTACCGACCGGCTCGGCCAGCACCGCTTTCGCGCCGGTGGAGGGCGGCGAGGCTGCTTTCGATCTGCTCAATGCCCCAGACGCAACACCGCACACAAAGCGACAGCGTCAGGCAATGGAATACATCATCCGCACCGCGACCGACAGCCCAAACACGAAGGCGGGTCCAGGCACGAAGCGCTTGCGCCTGCTGCTCCACGGCCCAGGAGGGTGCGGGAAATCCGTGGTGGTGCGCGCAGCCGCGCACATGCTTCGCCAAAGCGGCAAGGGCGTCGCCATTGCGGCACCCACGGGCGTGGCGGCTTGCAACATCAACGGGCTGACGCTTCACCAGTGCCTATTCCTTCCCGTCGTAAATCGGAGCCACGGCAGAGCCTGCGATGCTCCGCTGCCGAGGGGGCCTCACTTGGCATCCATGCAAGAGTTCTGGGCCCACATATCAGTCTTAATGGTGGACGAGCTCAGCTTCATATCCCGCTTCATGCTGGACCGCATCGANGATGCTCCGCTGCCGAGGGGGCCTCACTTGGCATCCATGCAAGAGTTCTGGGCCCACATATCAGTCTTAATGGTGGACGAGCTCAGCTTCATATCCCGCTTCATGCTGGACCGCATCGATCAACACCTGCGCTTGGCTAGGAACCAACCGGACATCCCCTTCGGGGGGATACATGTGGTCTTCGCAGGCGACCTCTACCAGCTGCCACCGCCCGGAGGCGATCCCNTGGACCGCATCGATCAACACCTGCGCTTGGCTAGGAACCAACCGGACATCCCCTTCGGGGGGATACATGTGGTCTTCGCAGGCGACCTCTACCAGCTGCCACCGCCCGGAGGCGATCCCTGTTTCTGCAGTTCACTATGGACCTCTCTCGAGCTCTGTGAGTTAGAAGGCAATCAACGTGCCGCCGAAGACCCCGAGTGGGCAGCACTGCTGGCTCGCGTNCCGCCCGGAGGCGATCCCTGTTTCTGCAGTTCACTATGGACCTCTCTCGAGCTCTGTGAGTTAGAAGGCAATCAACGTGCCGCCGAAGACCCCGAGTGGGCAGCACTGCTGGCTCGCGTGCGCATCGGCAAGTGGACCGACGCCGACATCGAGATCCTGAAAGGCCTCAAAATCAGGAGAGATGGCAAAGATCGAGTCGCAGACGGAGCAGTGCACCTGTTCGCTACTCGCCGAGCTGTGAACGAAGAGAATGAGCGATACTTGGACGAACATCTGGAGAGAACCAAGGCCGAATTACACGAATGCCCGGCCATCGACGTCAGCGTAAAGACAGGCGCACCGCTGAAGCCGGAACTTGCNAACGAAGAGAATGAGCGATACTTGGACGAACATCTGGAGAGAACCAAGGCCGAATTACACGAATGCCCGGCCATCGACGTCAGCGTAAAGACAGGCGCACCGCTGAAGCCGGAACTTGCGTGGGCCGAGCCAGAGAACACAGGAGGACTGGAAGGCCTGCTCAAGATAGCAGTAGGAGTTCGCGTCATGCTTCGCTTCAACATCGACGTCCCGGACAAGCTCGTGAACGGCGCCTGCGGNCGCGCGCACCCAACCTATGCTGTGGAGGAACTCTGATGGAGTGACGCAGGTGTCGTGTCGTGTCCAGGTGAGTCTAGGACAGTACGGAAGCTAGATCCCAGCGCTCAGTAGCTCAGCTGACAGACTGCAGCGTAGCTGTCAGCCACACGTACAGAAAAAGCATGCGTCAAACAGTTCGACGGATGCTGTCGCGCAGGTTCGGATTCGAACAATGTACATAGACTCACCCGAAGACGACATGCCGGCGTCGTCCGGCAGANCAGTTCGACGGATGCTGTCGCGCAGGTTCGGATTCGAACAATGTACATAGACTCACCCGAAGACGACATGCCGGCGTCGTCCGGCAGAACTCACAGGCACAGCTGCCGAGACGACGCCCGTGTCGGCTACGAACACAGACCTGCATCAATCCGACCAAAAAGACAATCGCAAGCTCCCGAAGCTCAGTGGCAGAGCCCGGCGCTGCATGGCAAACCACGACGCATGCCGTGTGGCGGGTGCGCGACAAACCTTTCATGTAATTGCACAGGGGACGTCCTGTACCTCAGCATCGCAGAGCTCGGACCTAAGTGCCAGGGCCTGGCGCTTATGCCACGCATGATCAGATCGGGTTCTGTCGGCAGCTAAGGATTCTCGGACGCCAAGTAACAGGACGGTGCGCGTGCAGGCCGACATCCATCCGAAGCGCGACGCTGCGAGAACCAGATCCTGAACTCCAGGTGGGCGGCGGGAAAGTTCCACCTGCCCACGCCCAGGCGGTGCGGGCAGAACGTCNGACGCTGCGAGAACCAGATCCTGAACTCCAGGTGGGCGGCGGGAAAGTTCCACCTGCCCACGCCCAGGCGGTGCGGGCAGAACGTCACGTCATCCACCTCCAGGCCAGTGCGTGTTGGGTGTGCCAGCAGAGCGCAGCACTGCCGTTGCCCGGCTGCTTAGGACACCCAATCGGTTTTGCTTGCCATCTTTAACAAATACACGATGCGCCTGTGCATTATATATTCCGCCGACGGGTAGNCCGGCTGCTTAGGACACCCAATCGGTTTTGCTTGCCATCTTTAACAAATACACGATGCGCCTGTGCATTATATATTCCGCCGACGGGTAGACCCACGCATGAAGCGTTGCATGTCTAATGCAGGGTTTAGGGTTTAGAACTTTCAGTCTACGTCTGTGAAGCTAAGGTCAACGCCTATGATATCAGTCGTGAAATGCAAGAAACCATTTCCGGTGTCGGAAAAAA
>BGNK01007887.1:0-14114 GCA_003297005.1 Symbiodinium sp. clade A Y106 | reverse complement strand
CATGGAATCGCTCCCGTCGGTATTGATTACTGGTACGCATTTCGATTCCATTTTGCGTTTGCTTTGGACACGCAGGGCTCCCCTAGTCTGTGCTTTATAGATGCTCGCTTTGGCAATGAATTCAATTCCGCTGTCAGCCCAGGGCAACCTGGAGCCAGTGTAGCTTGTCCGCCTTAGCTTGAGCAGCACGGCGAGGGGGGTGTAGATTTTACCCTGCCTCCAGATGTATTCTAGTTGTCCTTAGCAGTTGCTTTNTTAGCAGTTGCTTTACCTTGCGTTCACCGCGGCGTACAGTCCCAAGCAGGAAAAGAGCTCACCTGCAGAGGTTGACTAAACGGTCTAACCTGTGTGTAGCTGTAACCTGTGAAACTTCACTTTCTCAGATTCTCTAGTCCCTTTCGAGTGGTTCGCTCCTCTTTCTCAGCTTCTGTAGTCCCTTTCGAGCGGTTCGCTCCTCTTTCTCAGATTCTCTAGTCCCTTTCGAGCGGTTCGCTCCGCTTTCTCAGATTCTCTAGTCCCTTTCGAGCGGTTCGCTCCTCTTTCTCAGATTCTTTTGTCCCATTCGAGCGGTTCGCTCCTCTTTCTCAGATTCTCTAGTACCTTTCCAGCGGTTCGCTCCTCTTTCTCGGATTCTCTAGTCCCTTTCGAGCGGTTCGCTCCTCTTTCTCAGCTTCTCTAGTCCCTTTCGAGCGGTTCGCTCCTCTTTCTCAGATTCTCTAGTCCCGGTTCGGTCCTCTTTCTCAGATTCTCTAGTCCGTTTCAAGCGGTTCGCTCCTCTTTCTCGGCTTCTCTAGTCCCTTTCGAGCGGTTCGCTCCTCTTTCTCAGATTCTCTAGTCCCTTTCGAGCGGTTCGCTCCTCTTTCTCAGATTCTCTAGTACCATTCGAGCGGTTCGCTCCTTTTTCTCAGATTCTCTAGTCCCTTTCGAGCGGTTCGCTTCTCTTTCTCAGATTCTCTAGTCCCTTTCGAGCAGTTCGCCCCTCTTTCTCAGATTCTCTAGTCCCTTTCGAGCGGTTCGCTCCTCTTTCTCAGGTTCTCTAGTCCCTTTGGAGAGCGGTTCGCTCCTCTTTCTCAGATTCTCTAGTCCCTTTCGAGCACGCTCCTCTTGCTCAGATTCTCTAGTCCGTTTCGAGCGGTCGCTCCTTTGTCTAAAGTTCTCTAGTCCCTTTCGAGCGGTTCGCTCCTCTTTCTCAGCTTCTCTATTCCGTTTCGAGCTTTCGCTCCTCTTTCTCAGCTTCTCTAGTCCCTTTCGAGCGGTTCGCTCCTCTTTCTCCGATTCTCTAGTTCGTTTCGAGCGGTTCGCTCCTCTTTCTCAGCTTCTCTAGTCCGTTTCGAGCGGTTCGCTGCTCTTCCTCAGATTCTCTAGTCCCTTTCCAGCGGTTCGCTCCTCTTCTCAGGTTCTCTAGTCCCTTTCGAGCGGTTCGCTCCTCTTTCTCAGCTTCTCTAGTCCCTTTCCAGCGGTTCGCTCCTCTTCTCAGGTTCTCTAGTCCCTTTCGAGCGGTTCGCTCCTCTTTCTCAGATTCTGTAGTCCCTTTCGAGTGTTCGCTCCTCTTTCTCGGCTTCTCTAGTCCCTTTCGAGCGGTTCGCTGCTCTTTCTCAGATTCTCTAGTTCGTTTCCAGCGGCGCGCTCTCTTTCTCAGATCTACTCTTGGCTTTCGATCTGTTCGCTCCTCTTTCTAAGGTTCTCTAGTCCCTTTGGAGCGGTTCGCTCCTCTTTCTCAGATTCTCTAGTCCCTTTCGAGCGGTTCGCTCCTCTTTCTCAGATTCTCTAGTCCCTTTCCAGCGGTTCGCTCCTCTTNAGGTTCTCTAGTCCCTTTGGAGCGGTTCGCTCCTCTTTCTCAGATTCTCTAGTCCCTTTCGAGCGGTTCGCTCCTCTTTCTCAGATTCTCTAGTCCCTTTCCAGCGGTTCGCTCCTCTTCTCAGGTTCTCTAGTCCCTTTCGAGCGGTTCGCTCCTCTTCCTCAGATTCTGTAGTCCCTTTCGAGCGTTCGCTCCTCTTTCTCAGCTTCTCTAGTCCCTTTCGAGCGGTTCGCTGCTCTTTCTCAGATTCTCTAGTCCGTTTCCAGCGGGCGCGCTCTCTTTCTCAGATCTACTCTTGCCTTTCGATCTGTTCGCTCCTCTTTCTCAGGTTCTCTTGTCCCTTTCGAGCGGTTCGCTCCTCTTTCTCAGATTCTCTAGTCCATTTCGAGCGGTTCGCTCCTCTTTCTCAGATTCTCTAGTCCCTTTCGAGCGGTTCGCTCCTCTTTCTCAGCTTCTCTAGTTCCTTTCGAGCGGTTCGCTCCTCTTTCTCAGATTCTCTAGTCCCTTTCGACCGGTTCGCTCCCCCCTTTCTCAGATTCTCTAGGCCCTTTCGAGCGGTTCGCTCCTCTGTCTAAAGTTCTCTAGTCCTTTCGAGCGGTTCGCTCCCCTTTCTCAGATTCTCTAGTCCTTTTCGAGCGGTTCGCTGTTCTTTGTCAGATACTTCCGAAAGATGAGCGCTGTTTCAGATTGACTAGTCTCTTTCGCACGGTTCGCTTCTGTTTCTCAGATTTTCCAACCCATTTCGAACGGTTCGCTCCTATTTCGCAGATTCTCGGGTCGCTTTCAAACTTTTGCTTCTCCTGCTCAGATTCTCTAGTCCTTTTCGATAGGTTCGCGACTTTATCTGAGATTCTCTAGTCCCTTTCGAACGGTTCGCTCCTCTTTCTCAGACTCTTTAGTTTAATTCTTTTCGAGCGGTTCGCTGCTCTTTCTCAGGTTCACTTTTCCCTTCAGAGCGTTCGCTCCTCTTTCTCATTTTGTCTCTTCACTTTCTCTACGCTTTCGAACAAGTGGGTTTTGTTTCTGAGATTGTCTTGTACCTTTCGAACGGTTCGCGCCTCTTTCTCAGATTCTCGAGTCCCTTTCGAACGGTTCGATCGTTTATCCTCAGATTCTCACCTTTCGGACGGTTCGCTTCCCTCTCTGACATTCTCTAGTCCTTTTCGAACGGTTCGCTAGTATATGTTAGTAAGATATAGTACATATTATTGTTCCTTGCAACATATTGCATAGTATATAATCCACAATATATTGTAGTGCATGTCATAGTTCTTAAGATTATATTGTTGGAGATGCCCGCCTCAAAGCTGCAAATGAGAGCACGAAGGATGCAGGAAGGCATAAATTTTTTGCGATGATGACAGACAGCTACTGTAGTTTTTTTTCGGGATTCTGTCATTCGAACGTCGCTTGATGCTCTGCATCCACTAGCAGTGGCCTTGACATGCGTTTTGCAAAGTGGCGGCGTTGCGTGCTGAGCCACTCTGAAATCTGTGTTCAGAGCCTCATTGGCTTCAAGTCCTGATGCAGACTTTGCCCTGTGGCTGTCAGTGATGATGGCACAGCGTGTGCTGGCTGTGGGGTCTCGGTCCATTCACGGTGTCGGATCTGCCCGGACGCATCAGGAGGCTGCGGCCGACGGCCGGCTTGCTGATGCTTTGAGCCGCAAGCCCAGCAGAGGGCGGGGATGGAATGCGATTGCTGCAGGTCAGGAAAGCCACCCTAGCAACTCAAACCTTTTTGTGAGCACGAAGTCGTTTATTTGTGTTGTGAAAGGCCGCAAATGGAATGACCCTGTGTTAGTTGCACAAAACCCCGCAGTTTCTATGGGGGCGGGGGGCTGAGAGAGTCCTCTGTTCGTTCTGCGGTCCGATGACGTGACATTCAGTCGTAGCAAGACTTGACAAATGAGAAGGTGAAGTAGGATGATCATGCTCGTCATAGTGGTCAGCAGTATCGACGCGACAGTGCAGCCGTATGTTGCCATCTTCCGCAATGTTTTACTGCTAGTGAGCACACAGAGAGCAAGCGCCTTTAGTCAAAATTCCATGAGCCCTTTGCCTCCATTGTGCGAGGGCGAGAGTCGAAACCCCAAAAGGAGTGACAAAACCTGCCTGAATTGTCCGAGTTGCGAGTGCCACAGCCCCAAAAAGCCCTAAACCCAAAACCCTCAAACCCTGAAGCCCCTTCGAGCCCTAGTTGCTCTTGTGACAAGGCAAGGCCTTGGCTCCAGAGCCTGCGGCCCCTCCCCAGGAGATCCAGTGTTTTGCATCTATACTATCTATACATATATATGATCCCGGTTCTCGGTTCGCCGACCCCCCCCNCGTCCCAAGACGCCCGATCCGTGTGACAGTGCACATTTTTCAGGCACGACTCTCCCGTGAGGGTGCCAAAGCCGAAGCCATCAACTGTCACGAGGATCGCGTCCCATGTGACTGTAGACGCTTCCGAAAGAGGACTCCGACAAACAAGGCAGCAGTCACGCGGACCGTGTTCCCTGACAGGCCCGATCCCTGTGACAGTTGGCCCATTGCAACCCTATTGCAATTGCCCCAAAGCGACAACTGTCACAAAGATCGTGGCCCCACGGTCAATAAAGCAATAATCGTCAGCAGGCAGGTGGGCACAAGATACCCGACGACCAACCAAAGAAACACTAAGACGATTGTGATAATGATGATCATGATTATCGTCATCATCATCATCATCAATATCATCATGAGCATGGTTTACCAAACGCCCCAAGCAGATCCAAACATGCAGGGGGGCACTACCCGACCCACACCACGCCACAGCGCGGGAAGGGGGGCGACCACCAAAGCCCACACCCGAACCACACCACACCACCAGGGAGAGGGGAAGCAACCCACAACCACACCACACCACACCACACCACAGGGGGGGGAGGGAAGCAACCCACAACCACACCACACCACAGGGGGCGGGGGGGGGGAGGGGGGACTGGGATCATATATGGTGTTTCCTGCGTCCCGCCCCCCTCCCTCCGCTCCAATGGTAAGCCCCCCCAAATACAGGGATGGATGGCTAGGATCTGGGCTTTGTGGATTTGGGGTTCCGGGTTTAGGGATTAGGGTACAGAGTTTAGGGTTCAGGGTATAAGCTGCAAAGGGGCCAGAAACAGACTCTATCCTTTCGAACTAAGGCCCCTAAGCTGCCCTAAACCCTAGATGAGCCCTCACGTCCTGAACTTGTTGAAGCCGGGTGTTCAATGACGCACCAATGATATTCCGGGCTCTGCGATAACGGTCAAGCCAGAGCAGCGTCCGCCGGTGAGCATGGAACTGCCGAAAAGGCTGAGTTCTTGCCAGCTGGCTCTCCGCCGAGCATGATTCGACTGTAGACACATTGTACCAGAGCCTCTACATGCGTCCTCGCCGCACCAAACCCCAAAATCCCAAAGCCTAAACTCCACTTACGGAAGCCTTGTAACACCCTTCTGAAAGCCTTAGCGAACCCCGGTAGGTCCCTTATAGAACCCTCTAAAAACCCACCGAAACCGAACTCCAGCTCCGCTTTGTACCACTTGGGTGCTGGCGTCATCGACGGCTGCAAAAGACCCGAGGACTCCCCCGGCGCATCTGGGCTGTTCCGTATTTAGGTGCCGAGGACCCCACCCAATAAAAGGCTATCGTAGTAGGAGTGGTAGTAGTAGTAGTAGTAGCAGCAGTAGTAGTACTTACTTACTTAGGGGCTGACTACCCTAGCTTGAAACCTGAACCGTAAAACACTAAACTCTTGCACCCGTATAAAATGTATAAGCCTGAGACCCTAAACGCTTGAACCCTGAACCTGCTAAAGAAAAACGGCATAGTGGAGTTTCCGAGAAAATAGGGGAGCCTAGGGTTCCTTAAAGGGATCTATAAGGGTTCTATAAAGGGTTTAGGGTTTAGGGAGTTTCCGAAAATAGGGGACCCTAATATAGTACCCTAAATAGTAGGATCCTTATTGTAAGGACCCCAAAATGAAGTACCCCTATTTTCGGAAACGCCCCCTCCTAAACCTGAGAGCTTCCCGGGGCTTGAAAGCCTGGCCTCTCTCTGCCGGGGGAGGTGGCGGGGCAGCGGCTGCGGCTGAAGCCTCATGAGAGGCACACGTTCAGAGTTTAGGGCTCAGTCAACCCTGGGGATTCAGGGTTTAGGGGTTTAGGGGTTTAGGGTTTAGGGGGTTAGGGGGTTAGGGGTTTAGGGGTTTAGGGTTTAGGGTCAGGTATTTTGTTGAGAGTTCTGGGCTTGAGGTCTACATGGTTCAGCTTTCCGGCTTTTGGGCTCGATGGCTGGGTGGAGTGGCGTAGGGCTCCAGGATTCCCCGGTCGGGGTTTGGCTGTTTAGGGCTTCCATATTTCTTGGGTTTTTCTCTGCAAGGTTTGAGGGCTCTGCCGTATACCCCTAAACCCCTAAACCCCTAAACCCTAAACCCAAAAACCCAAAACCCCTAAACCCCCTAAACCCTAAACCCTAAACCCCTAAACCCCTAAACCCCCTAAACCCTAAACCCCTAAACCCCCTAAACCCTATAGCTCTTTAGGATGTTACGGGTCCAGAGCTTCAGGTTTCAAGGCCACGGGGCGTTGCAGCTTTCGGGGTTTTTGGGGGAGGGCTCGAGGGTTCTGGGGCTTATTAGGGTTTAGGGTTTAGGGGCTTGGGGTTTTAGGTGCCAGGGGTTTAGATTGCGATGTTTCAGAGTTTAGGGCTTGGGGTTGTAATCCGAGCCTTGCCTTATGTCCTTCTCTCTTTTACTTTTCTTCAATAACCGGGGCCCAAGGAAGTTGAAACCTTCTAAGGTAGACGAGCACGCACGGCCAACATGTTCAAAGTTCAAAGCTGCGACCCAGAGCCCTCGGGTCATGGATTGCTCACGAGCACGACACGGACCAGCTGCCGCTCGGCTGAATTCTTCTTCCCTTTCGCAACAAGCACCGACGACAAGGTGCTGCTCCTGCCCAAGCCAGCCAGGCTTCGCTCACTTCGTCACGATCCTCCTCCAACTTGGCTGAGCCCACCTTCGCTTCGTGGTCCAGGCGGAAGCATCGTGCCTGCATGTTCCCTTGTCCACCGGACTTGCCTGCGAGGGGACATGAAGCCGACCGGTGCAGCAAATTGTTGCCGCTGCTGCAGGCAGTCTGATTTGCGTCCAGTAAAGAGAGAATTGCTGCCACGCGCTGTTGGCCAGAAAAGAAAGCTCATCACGGCTACTACTGGGACCTTGTATGATAAGGCAATCTGATTTGCGTCCAGTAAAGAGAGAATTGCTGCCACGCGCTGTTGGCCAGAAAAGAAAGCTCATCACGGCTACTACTGGGACCTTGTATGATAACATGTGTGCTAATGGATCAATGTGGGCATGTGCTCAGGCCCCACATAATATCATCTCTAGGCTTCCATCGGCTGTCGTCTCATCCCAGACTCACCGAGCCCGACTTACCCCTTAATTGCGCAAGCAACAAGGAATTTAGGTGCTATTTGATGTAGGGTTGTATAATCAGGGGTTAAAGAATCTTATAGGGCTTTCTAGGGCTGTTGCACGGGCTTTGGGGAGCTCGCAATTGACTTACGGTAGGATTTACGGAATACGAGATATGCATTACTTAGCTCAGGGGAGCGTGACTCGTCAGCGCTGAAATCCCCTGACGCTCGCAGACGCGGGGGCCCCACACCCTAAACTTCGGTTTAACAGGAAGATAAAACTAGAAACTTTGATGTCGTGATGGTTCCTGCGATCAAGGACCTAAGGAACAGGCCCAACAAAAAGCTATAGAGCATAGTACCCCAGAACCCGGTAAAGCCCTCAGGCCCTGAATCCTCAAACTTCTAAATCCCGGCAGCCGTAGCTCTGAAAACCCGACGGCCCGAAAACTCTACCTCCTAAGCTGTAAACCTCAAGTCTTAAACCCCCGAATTCGATAGGGTTTTGTGATATTCAGCGCTACAACTATAAGAACGAGGAACATCTAAGGGTTGCTGTAAGTATGGAGGGTTTGATGTAGGAGCTTGAAAAATTATGAATCTTCTCAATTCTTCCTGAGGTGCCTAAGATTTCAGGCGCTCTATTGAAGCCCTTACAATAACGCTGAGGGCAGGGCCGCCCCGGGACCGGGAGGAGTTGGAGCAACATCCGCCATTCCGAACGAAGTAAGGGGGCTCTCAGAACTTTAGGGCTTAGGGTTCAGGGTTTAGGGTTCGGGACTCTAGCAGCCTAGGTTTTGTGTCTTGGGCCTGCGGGGTCTACTTTATGTGTTAGGACAGCTCGGCCGTTTCGTCGAGCCTTTGGGCTTCAAACCAAGAGTCGCTTTGACTGCAGACGCGGTCGTGGGCTCAAGGACTAAAGGTGACTAAAGCTTGCCATGTCGAGTAATGTAGGGGCCTTAATCATGGGCTCTGCTTCGGGATGTAGCGCTTAGGGGTTTGGGGGGTTGCGGGGGTTCGGGTTTAGGGTTGGGGCCTTAAGGCCATAAGCATCAAGGAACCTGGCACGCGCCCTTCTTCTATCTACACAACCCAGCAGCTGACATGCCAGCGGAAGAACCACGGGGCGGTGAAGGTTTCCGAAACAAGCTCACGATTTCACAGCTTTGGGCGCTGAAAGTGTTTGAAAGAGGCTGTGTACGGTCGGGATTGGGGCTTTGAAGGCTTGGGCCCATGGGCCGTAGGGCTTGAGGATTTAGAACTTGGGGTTCGGGATGCAGGACGGAGAGTTTAGGGTTTCGGGTCTTGGGACGTCCGGGAAAGGGTTTAGGAGAGAGGCTCAGATTCCATAGGCCACAACTGGAACTGCAAGACCACAAACACAAAACTCAAAACTCCTGACCCTACCCCCCGAAACCCTACATCCTAAAAAGCCTAAAGCACTAAACCTTAGGGCTGCAGGACTTCAGCTCGGGCCACAAAACCGGAAACCACTCAGACTCAACCCGAAGTCTTAAGCAATGTCACTTATGCTAAAACCCTTAACCCTAGACGGGTATGTGTAGAATTATGAACCCCCGACCCGGAACCCTAAAACCCTAAACCCTTATAGATACTTTTATAGAACCCTTAAAGGAACCCTAATCCCTAAACCACCCCAAACCCAAAACCCTCCACTAAGTAATATAAGGGCCTTTGTTTTTAGAATAGGGTTTTGGGCCCACTATGCTATAATTATAATAAGAAACACCCACAACATAGTATAGCTAATTGTGAAGGCCCCTCTAGTATAGTACCCTTATAGATCCCCTATAGTCATCCTTGTAGCCCCTCTACAAGGAACCCTAAACCCAAATTAATAAGGCCCCTATATGGTCGTTTCCGAAAATAGGGGACCCTAAAAGTAGGATCCTTACTATAAGGACCCCAAAATAAGGTACCCCCTATTTTCGGAAACTCCCATAGTACCACCACTTCCGGCATTTTGAAAGCTCCGCGTGGACTGCTCCCCCAGAGTCGGAGCGATGCGGACCATCGGCACATCCTGGCCCCGAGACTTCCTAAGGGGGTTTCTGGGTTAGGGTTGAGGCTTTCTTTATGGGCCCTTTTCGGACTGCAGGTACAACAGGAATTCCTGGTAAGGAATTCCTAAGGAGGTTTAGGGTTTCGGATTCCTTTTTAGGGTGTAGGGTTCTGGCAAGGGTTTAGGGTTTAGATGTTTGTTTAGGGTTTAGGGGGTTAGGGTTAAAGGAATTGTACTCGGGACGATTATCCCTACTGTTTGCGGGCTTCGGGTCTGCCGCTTGGGCCGCTAGTTACTGCTGCCGCTGCTGTGAGTGTTACCTATCAGCTATCGCTCCCATGCTCGTCTCCCGCTTTGCCCTATGCTTGCCCTAATCCCTACAACCTGAATCCTAAGCCTTCTACTATTGCCTCTGCCGCTGCCACTACTGCTACACCGACCTACTCTGCATCAACTATCAGTTTCTCGACCCATGCGGGCGTGGCTGCTAACGTCTATTTAAACTATCCATGGATTTAGCAGCGGGAAGTACATTCTGGCCAGGGCAACTAGTTTTTAACGACATTCGTTCATAGCTAATTACTGACAACATTGCTAATTCGAGTCCTCATATAACCATACTGATAATGACTACTCATCAACCTTGAAGCAAGCAGTTTCGGCAGTCTTTGCCGGTCGATCTTATTGTGGACGATGCCGGAGGTGCCAACTGCCAACGTCTCTGCCCGGCAAGCGCCAAAGCTCCATGTCCAATATCCTGTGGAAGGTGCTTGCTGCGCGTGGCATTTGCTTCTATTCCTCCTCTTTGGGGTGGAAGTGCTGAATCGCGAAGTGGGTTGGCCTGCTCAGGCGACGCCCACGGATTTGCATCGTGAGTGTTCGGACAGCGAGCGAGCCACTTGAATAATGACTAAACAACAGTGTTCGCACAGCGAGCGATCCACCAAACGAAAGTGTTTGCGCAGCGAAGGATTACCTCCCGACAGGGGCCTGGCACTGGTGCGGCCACAGATCTTTCGCTCATCCACAGATAACATGGGTCCACACTCTGCACAATTAATTGCCCAGTCCTTAACTATCTTCTCAGAGCACCTCTTCGGGAAGCCCACGAACAAGGGGAAGACGAAGTTATTACGCATAACCCTAAACCCTAAACCCTAAACCAACTTTCCGGACCTCTGCATTACCCAACCCACCTTACCTGAAACAGTCCTTCAGCCTAGACCCCGAAATCCCAGACCCCGAACCCAAAGTCCTAAAATACCTTAACCCAAAAAGGTTTAGGGTTTAGGGTTTAGGGTTTAGGATTCAAACAACCTATCTGTTTAAGGGCACAGGTAGGTTTGCTAGAGCTGCCAAGGTACTTTTGACAGGCCCAGAGACTCCACTATCCCTTAATTACGGAATAGACCTTAAATCATATTAGGGATCCTACTATAATTTAAAGTATATTCCTTAATTGAGGGATATTGCAGTCCCCTGAACCCTAAACCCTATAGATCCCTTATAAGATCCCTTAAAAGAACCCAGGTATTCCTTAAGGGATATATTGGAGTCTCTGGGGGGTTTGATAGAAGCCTTCAGGGTTTGGGGTTTAGCGCGTGGGGTTTCGGGCAAAACTCCCTCAACTAGGGCCCCCAAGAAGCACATAAGCAACAACAAGGATAGGGATATTATAATGAAGCCCAATCCAACCCTGACAGCTGGCCGGAAGAGCCCTTGGACACTGCAGCTAAGACGGCGACCGATCCTGAGCCTCACAAAACCGTATACAACTTGATATGAAACCCTGATGCAGAAAAAGCCTAACGAATCCTACAGACAGAAGCTTGAAATGTCAATACTACAAACTACACACTTGAAAATTTTGATCCTACACAAACCATTCTGAAATTTTGAGACCCTGCGAGCCCATTAAACCCTGGAAAGACCCCGACACGGCGCCTCCCCCCTTCGACCGTCACCGAGGAGCTGCAAGACCTGCCCATGAGTCTAGGGTTTAGGGATAAGAAATTTGGGAATATGGAGACTAGGACTTAGGGATTCAGAAATTCAGGGATTAAGGGTTTCGGGATTTAGGGTTTGCGGTTTTAGTTTAGGGGTTTAGGGTGTAGGGCTTACGGATTTTGGGATTTTGGGTTTAGGGTGGGGGGGGGGGGGAAGACCCCTATGACTCGACAGTCTCTTAAGGTCCCTTCATTCCCCCAAGTCCCCACGAAAAGCAAGGGAGATCACTCAACAGGTTTACAGTTTCGGTGCTTTAGGTTTTTCGGATTTAGGGTTTAGCGATTAGGGTTTAGGGTTATAAGGCTTTAGGGATCTTTGGTTTACCCTAAACCCTAAATCCCTTTTGATTCCAGGGATTTACGGTTTCTGAACCTTTAAGGTTCCTTTAAAGGGCTCTAGAGGTCTTTGTAAGGGCTCTTAGTTGGAGTTTCAAGCGATTTGGAATTAAGGTTGTGGGCTTTCGGGCTCTAGGACTTAAGGCGTAGCGTTTGGGGTGTCATGGTGACACAGTCATCCTAGAAGTTGAATCAAACAGCAAGTGTTGGAAAACGACCTCAAGATCGGCAGCCGGGGGGGGGCTGTATGTCAAACCCTATACACCATAACTCCCTTGTTACAAAACTTCTGCAAGTCTGAAGAAGCGGCCGAAACTCTGAACCTTAGTCTGAAGAAGCAACAAAGCAAGCGATGTTGGCATCTTCGGAGGTAGCAGTTTGCCTCGTCATGTGCTGCAAGCACAGCAGCCTCCGCCACGCGCTGCACCTGAACAAAGTGCGACTCTACAATAAAGCTGTTTATGAAATTCATGAGTCAAATGAATACATACTGAATAAAATAGGAAAATCGAAAGAACAATAAGAATACTGATATCTAATAACAATTTCAAGATTGAGGGCTGAGGGCCGTTTTGGGCGGCAACTGCTTGGTCCACTTTGGGTTTGTTCAGGCTTTGTTTGGTGTTCCTCAATGTCAACCCTAAACCCTAAGCCTACCTGGGACCTGGACCCTAAAGCCCTTTCAGGGATATTCGTTATATATTCCTTCTAAGCCCGAACCCCAAACCTTACGTCCTAAGCCCTTAACGCAACAGTCGTCAACAGATGTTTCCTGGTCGTGGGGGGAGAGCAGTTGCTCCAGGGCGTCTCTGCAGGTTTGACGGGCAACAAGGCTACAGTACCCCAAACAGCCCACAACCCAAATCCCAAGTAATCGCAAGCGCTTAACCCTAAATGTGCTTGAAAACTTGAAGCCCGAAGATTGAAACCCCAAACGCTCTGCACCCAAAGCTCGCGGAGGGTCTCAGTGCAATTCTGCTTCGGGGGGCTTCTGTAGGCCCTAAACCACTTATTGAGGCTGTATTTACAATGTAGCTTTCGAGTTAAAGGGTTTAAGGCTTTGAGCTCAGAGCTTGCAGGTGTAGGCGGGTTTTTTGGGGCGCAAGCGGTTGAGTACATTATGGGACAATAGGGATGTTCTTCAAGACCTCACTAATGCGCACCTCCGCCGCTGCGGCGGTGGCTCGCGTCTCCATGTCTTTTGCCTGCACCACAAGGGGCTAACTTCAGGATGCAATGTACCGGCCCCTATCAACCCCGCACTGAGTGTCAGGCATGCGAAGCCCCCTGTAGCCACCCATCAAAAAGCCCCAAAGCCCCATGTCCTGGTACAAAAACCTTAAAACCAAAGATTCGGCCGCGATGATGCACGACATCTTGGATCCTGCACAACCGTATCAACCTAAAAAGGATTCATGGCGCAAAGCAATTATGGAGAGGTGTAGGCATAGGAATTTATAAGCTTTAACATGCTGTACATGTCAGTACGACTGGCACATGCCCGAACTTGCGAGAAATCCAAGCATGGCTTGGCCCCTCGTCAAGTTGCAACCTAGCGTAGGGGCCTTATTAATTTGAATAAGGTTGTGGGGTATACTATGCCAAAAAAATAAGGACCCCCCCCCCCTCAAAAAAAAGTATAGGTAACTATTTAGGCCCCGATATAACCCACCACTCTGGCAGGCCGAAACCAGCTGTTACCTTCCAGCTACTCTCGAACAACCAAAACATCTAGCGCACCACCTTCCTAAATAATTACCTAATTATATTATTTTGGGGATTCCTTATTTTAATTGTAGTATAAAGGGCCCCAAAACCCTATACTTCCGACTCTACGAATAAAAGGAAACAGCGGGCGCGAAATGTCAAACTACGCTTGCAGTAATGTCAACCTGAGGTCTCAAGGACAGTTCCCAGAGACTCCTAGGGTTCCTTTAACAGGATCCTATAAGGGTTCCTTAAAGGGATCTATAAGGTATAGGGATCTATATGGTTTAGGGTTTAGGGGACTGCAGTATCCCTTAATTAAGGAATATACAATTATAGTAGCATCCCTAATATGATTTAAGGTATATTCCTTAATTAAGGGATCTTCGAGTCTCTGGGTTCTGCATACCCCACGACCTGAAAACCCCCAAACCCGCGCTACAAACCTCCAAACACTAGGATCCTTGTTATGAACCCCCAGTTTTGACCCTTTGAAACCCTGAACCCTAAACCCTAAAACCTAAACGCTTAAATCCCAAACCCCAATCCCTAAGCCCTAAACCCTAAACCCTAATCCCTAAACCCTAAACCCCAAACCCTAAGCCCTAAACCCTAATCCCTAAGCCCTGAACCCTAAACCCTAATCCCTAAGCCCTGAACCTTAAGGCCTCTCATGTCTGCCGCCGGCCTCCGTGAGGACGGAGCCCAAGGCCTCCAGCCGGCGCAAGGCCTCCTCACTCTGGGCCTGCGGCGGCTTAGGGCTTGGAGGGTTTAGGGTTTGGGGTTCAGGGTGGGGGGCTAGGGTTTGGGGTTTAGGG
>BGNK01007885.1:0-11237 GCA_003297005.1 Symbiodinium sp. clade A Y106 | reverse complement strand
GACAAGAACCATGCCGCCAGCACAGCCAGCATCACTCGACAGAGAAACAAGGACAAACGTCCAACACGACCAGCATGACGGACGCAGAACTGCACAACACACAACTACTCTCGGGTCCCTTCAACCCTGTCAACACAAGCACCGAACGTGGATAGTTAAAATATGCATATCCAACATAATAGCATGATAGTCCCCGCGCATCAACAATAAATCTCTGCAAACAGGAAACTCTCAAATCATGCACACATACCCAAAAGTTGACACCCGACAGCACACTGACCAATCCTAGAATTTCAGAAGCAAGACCACTCCAGGGCAGAGACAACAACAACAACNATCATCAAGACCAGCAGCCTGTCAACACAGCAGCAAGCACTCACAACTAATTTCCCAACACAGCCAGCAAGACGGAGGAAGAACTCCAGAAACGCAGCACCCGCAGCACCCAAACTAGGTCCTGATCTCACCATCTTTTGCACACCTCCTATTATTTCCACTCGGCCAACATGACAATGTCGCGCAACACAGAAGCAGCAGGCATGGAAAACATCCCGAAGCATGTGCCAATTTTATAGTAACTTTGGTGTCCACAACAACAAAGATGCNATTATTTCCACTCGGCCAACATGACAATGTCGCGCAACACAGAAGCAGCAGGCATGGAAAACATCCCGAAGCATGTGCCAATTTTATAGTAACTTTGGTGTCCACAACAACAAAGATGCACAACCACTTAACTTGCTTGCTCGCACCTGGCACCCTGCAAGAACGGTCACAATCAATCAATCAATCAAGTTCTTTGCCGCAACCGTAAACAACACCCCGAAATTTCCATCATAAACACAAGCAAGACAAGAACCATGCCGCCAGCACAGCCAGCATCACTCGACAGAGAAACAAGGACAAACGTCCAACACGACCAGCATGACGGACGCAGAACTGCACAACACACAACTACTCTCGGGTCCCNGACAAGAACCATGCCGCCAGCACAGCCAGCATCACTCGACAGAGAAACAAGGACAAACGTCCAACACGACCAGCATGACGGACGCAGAACTGCACAACACACAACTACTCTCGGGTCCCGTCAACCCTGTCAACACAAGTAACGAACGTGGATAGTTAAAATATGCATATCCAACATCGTAGCATGATAGTCCCCGCACATCAACAATATATCTCTGCAAACAGGAAACTCTCAAATCATGCACAAATACCCAAAAGTTGACACCCGACAGCACACTGACCAATCCTAGAATTTCAGAAGCAAGACCACTCCAGGGCAGAGACAACAACAACAACCAACGACAACGCCACTGATCACACCTTCGTGTCCACACCCCGATTGTTTCGACTCGGCCAGCGTTCCATATCTCGCAACACAGAAGCAACGGGCATGATGGGACGTTGTTTGTCTACCCGCGAACGCACCACCCAAACTTCAAGAACTTTCGGGTTCGCCGCAAGCCGCTAGCCACACCAACATCGGTCAACCCGACTAACAAATCCCGAACATGTTCAGCATCACAAGCCTCGACCAATTCCATGATCACCGGGAATCACGTGACTTCCACGCACCTTCACCAACACATCGATGGCATCGACAAACTCGACACGCCTCCCCTGCATCAACTGAAACCAACGGTACACATCACAACAGCAGACTTAAAGTTTTCACAAACATACACAACATCACCACGACAAGCTCAACAAGCCACCGAAACTCTCAGCATCAAGACCAGCAGCCTGTCAACACAGCAGCAAGCACTCACAACTAATTTCCCAACACAGCCAGCAAGACGGAGGAAGAACTCCAGAAAGCGTCGTGGGCGTCGTGGGAAACTAGGCCCTGATCTCACCATCGTGTGCACATCTCCGATTATTTTAACTCGGCCAACATGACAATGTCGAGCAACACAGAAGCAGCAGGCATGGAAAACATCCCGAAGCATGTGCCGATTTTATAGTAACTAGAGTGTCCACAGCAACAAAGATGCACAACCAAGTACTTGCTTGCTTGCTCGCACCTGGCACCCTACAAGAACGGTCACAATCAACCAATCAATCAATCAATTTCTTTGNTATAGTAACTAGAGTGTCCACAGCAACAAAGATGCACAACCAAGTACTTGCTTGCTTGCTCGCACCTGGCACCCTACAAGAACGGTCACAATCAACCAATCAATCAATCAATTTCTTTGTTTGCCGCAACCGCAAACAAACAACATCCCGAAATTTCTATCATAAATAAACACAAGCAAGACAAGAACCATGCCGCCAGCACAGCCAGCATCACTCGACAGAGAAACAAGGACAAACCGTCCAACACGACCAGCATGACGGACGCAGAACTGCACAACACACAANATAAACACAAGCAAGACAAGAACCATGCCGCCAGCACAGCCAGCATCACTCGACAGAGAAACAAGGACAAACCGTCCAACACGACCAGCATGACGGACGCAGAACTGCACAACACACAACTACTCTCGGGTCCCGTCAACCCTGTCAACACAAGCACCGAACGTGGATAGTTAAAATATGCATATCCAACATAATAGCATGATAGTCCCCGCGCATCAACAATAAATCTCTACAAACAGGAAACTCTCAAATCATGCACAAATACCCAAAAGTTGACACCCGACAGCACACTGACCAATCCTAGAGTTAAAGAGGGAGACAACAACAACAACCAACGACAACGCCACGGATCACACCTTCGTATCCACACCCCGATTGTCTCGACTCGGCAGCGTCCCACATCGCGCAACACCGAAGCAACCAACAGGCATGGACAACCGAAACATGTGCAACTTCCACAAGCTGCTTGCAAGAACAGGCACTATCAAGCTTGTAGGGTGGGTTTTNGGCAGCGTCCCACATCGCGCAACACCGAAGCAACCAACAGGCATGGACAACCGAAACATGTGCAACTTCCACAAGCTGCTTGCAAGAACAGGCACTATCAAGCTTGTAGGGTGGGTTTTTAGTTTAGTGTTTGGGTTTAGGGTTGGGTTTTATTTTAGGGTTTAGAGGGTTGGGTTTTAAGGTTTAGGGGTTTATAGAGTATAGGGTTTTTAGGGTTTTGGTAGGGTTTTAGGGTTTTGGTAGGGTTTATTTAGGGTTTTAAGGTTAGGGTCTTAGGTTTAGGGTTTAGGGAGGGTTAGGGTTTTTAAGGGTTAAGGGTTTGGGTTTAGGGTTTTAAGGTTAGGGTCTTAGGTTTAGGGTTTAGGGAGGGTTAGGGTTTTTAAGGGTTAAGGGTTTGGGTTTAGGGTTTTTAGCGTTTTAGGGTTTTAGGGTTGGTTTAGGGTTTTAGGGTTTAGGGTTTAGGGCGTCTCGCCGCACAGCGGCAGTATTTTCTTTGTAGGATGGCGCCCCTACACTCCCAGGGGTGTGAGGGGGCGGCATGTCCATGTCTAGACACAAGGTTGCAACCTCCTGAGAAAACAATTACAAATTGGTTNGTAGGATGGCGCCCCTACACTCCCAGGGGTGTGAGGGGGCGGCATGTCCATGTCTAGACACAAGGTTGCAACCTCCTGAGAAAACAATTACAAATTGGTTTCTATTTCTTTTCCCCCCCCCGCTGTGAGCTTACACAGGCTACTACCCAAGATACTACCTTTTAGGGTTTAGGGCTGGCGCCCTCAATTCCCACCTCTGCCTTGGCCGTAAGGACGGGCTTGTCTCTTCTGCGAGAGGGGGCCAGAAAGGGCAGGCAGGGTCAGGGGCGGGGTTAGGGGGGGCCAGGAAGGGTCAGAGGGGGCCAGGGGCCAGGGGGGCCCAGGGGGCCCAGATGCGCCGGGAAGGAATAGCCAAAACCTTTGAGCACAGAAATTGGACCCTGGAGGTGTCTGGGTCCCTGGAATCTGCCGGTAGTGGGTCCTTGGGCCAGGGGGGGTGCAGGCGGGGGGGTAGGGGGTGCCAAAGGAAATGTTTATCAGAGGCTTTGGTGGTCGGGTTTAGGGTATTTTAATCTCTTGAGAATCGAGGGAATTCCCCTCTGAAAATATGGGCGCCACCCAGGTGGCCCAATGGTATGGCTCAGCCCTAGGGGCTGAATTTGACCACTCTCCAATGGCTCCACCCATTGTCCATCCAAGTAATGGTGTCAATCACTGCCGGACGTGCTCTGGGTCCAGGCACCCTAGAAAAAGGGTGGGTACGGCCTAAGCAGGCCTGGGTGGGAATTTAGGGTTTAAGGTTTAAGTTTTAGGGTTTAGGGTTTAGGTGTTTGAGGGTTTTAGGGTTTTTTGTCTTTAGGGCTTTGGGGGCTTAGGGTTTTAACGTCTCAGAGTTTGGAGTCTTGCAGTTTCGGAGCTTGGGGTCCGGTTAAGGGGTTAAAAGGTTCAGAGTTTCGGAAATTAGGTCTAGGTTCATGAGTACTACCCTTTTGCCCTTTTTAGGGTCCCGTTATTAGAAACCGAATAGTAGGAAAAAGGGTACCCTTATTGTAAAGGGGCTACTCAGGAACCTAGAGGTAGACTTTAAGGCTTTAAGGCTCAGGAAGTTGAGGGTTTCTTTTCACGCCTGCGGGTTTGCACGTTCATTGACTCAGCCTGCTGTGTTCTTGGGGGTTTCGCAGGCGATTTGTTGGATAACTCGGTCTATCATGGGTCCGTTGAAGTGTCAGCAGTTTGAAGTAATGTTTTGGAAGGGTTTGTAGAGGCGAGATTGAAGTCGAGCCCGTTCACTTTGATGTTCTTGGGTGGCTTTAAGTAGGGCTGGAGGTAGCCTTTAAAGTAGGCACCTGGGTTGAGGCTGCGACAAGGGTTATAATATAGGTGCCTGAATAATGACCTATACTATTTTGGTGATTCCTTATCGTAATTATAGTATAATGAGCCCCAAAACCCTTTTCTAATTATCAAGGCCCCTATATTACTTAGGATTCAAGTGAAGTTAAACTGCTATGTAGGCATTTGGGCTGCTGGGGTTGGTTGCAGAAGTAGGGTTGCAATTTCTTTCATCGGGCAAAACTTTAAACGGACGATGATTGGGTGTCTAAGTAAGTATGGATTGATTCTGACAATGATGACAATATGTTTCCCCCTAATCCTTCAAGTCAGTCTTCGGCCTTAAACTGCATACAGTCAACCCTTAATACTAAACCCTGAAGCTCGCAAGGAAATATTTACATACCTGAGCCTTAAACCCTACACCTTAAACCGTGGTTTAGGGACATTCACGAACAACAGTCCAACAAATCGACGGAAGCCCCTGGCAAGCCGAGGCAGCCCAAAGACTTGTCGTCCCTGATCTGGTCCGCTGCACCCTGAGATTCCTAAACCCGAAATCCTAAACCCTAAAACCCAAATCCTAAACCCTAAAGCCTAAATCCTAAACCCTAAAACCCAAATCCTAAACCCTAAAACCCAAATCCTTAAACCCTCAACCCTAAACCCTAAACCCTCAAACCTAAACCCTCAACCCTCAACCCTGAACCCTAACCTGGTGCAGGAAGGGTTTCGGAGCACCAGGTGGCGGAGTCAGGGATTTGTTCAGATTCAGGATCTGCTTTGTCTTGGTAGCTTAGGGATTTAGGGTTTAGGGTTTAGGGTATTTACCTTAGTAGCTGAGTGGATACACTGTACACTTTTTCGGAGAATATAAACCACTATAAAACTAAAAGTGTACACTTTTGGGGGCTTGTGAACTCAGCAACTAAGTTGTGGGACCTAAGATTGTAGGGTTGTCGCCTTTGTTCCAAAGGGTTCCTTTTCGGCTTCCCTTTAAGCTTTATTTAGATTCGTGAAATTATTTCAGGGCTTCCTTAGCGTTCCCTTTTACGGTTTAGGCTTCTTTCTGCACAAGTTTAATGGTAAACCCTCAATGAAGCCTTTATCGAGCCCCCAGACCTATACAACAATAATTTGTGTTTCCGTTGTTTGTCAATCCTTCAGCCGTCCTAAAGGGCCTTACAGGAACCCCAAACCCCAAGTCTTTCTAGAGCCCGTGTAGTAACCCTTTTGGTAGACCTATAACATCTCCTTTACAAACCATATACAAAGCAAACATGAAGCTCTATAACTATAAAGCCCTATTCAACGAAACTCGCCCGTCTAGTAAGTATGATACTGGAACCCGTATCATCTATATATATATATAAGTGTGTGTATATATATATATATGTATAGGTATAGTTCCTAAAGCTTCCAGCCTGGGAACCCTAAGCCCTGGCAGCGCTGGAGGCTGGGACCCTGGCCGCCCGTCACGCCGCCCTCGCACGCGCTCTGCTTCCAGAGAGCCGCTCAAGACGGAAGGAGTTTTCCACGAGGCCCGGCTTGTCTTACATAAGCATAAGCATTTTATGGGGATATCCCTACCTTATTGGGCTTTATTATAAGGGTGTCTATATGGGATATCCCTATCCTAATTTTTGCTTATGTGCTTTTGTGGGGCACTATTTGCATGGAGTCATGTTTAAGAGTGTTACAGTGTTACAAGACTCAGACCTTCCCACAACCAGAAGGAGGTTTCGAAATGTTGGAGCTTTTGCAAAGGGCCGTCTGGGGTGACAGCGAGCGTCAATTCAACCAGCGGCATTCCGTAAGCCCCTGAAGGCAGTCAGCAGGGCTTGAGAAGCTGTGGAACGCCCAGGTTAAGCTTTATACCTGTGAATTTACTCTTATTTTCCGGGCTACCTCCTCTGATTATCGGGCGATAGCCTGCTAATTTGTGGTGTACTATCGGGGCGATAGCCTGCTAATTTGTGGTGTTTTTTTGGCCGCAAGCAAAGGCTCTTTGAAGCCCTAAACCCTAAACCCTATGCCCTGATGCCCTTGACCCAAGCGTGGTGAAAACCAGGCTCTCGACTCGAAACCTGCTCGTTCCCAGAGACTCCAAAACCCCTTAATTAAGGAATGTACCTAGGGCCTAGGGCTCCTTTAGGGATCCATAAGGGATCTTTAGGGTTCAGGGTTTAGGGGACTTCAATTACGGAATATACCTTAAATGATAGTAGGGATCCTATTATGATTTAAGGTATATTCCTTAATTAAGGGGTTTTGGAGTCGCTGGGTTCAGCTTCCTTGCTGATCGCAGGCAGCTCGCCAACATGGCGTGGGCTGCTCGGCTGCGTAAACCCCAGGCTTTGCATCCATTTGGGTTGATCTGGTTGACAAGTAAAACCTGGTTCACAACCTAGTAGTAGAGTAGGTAACCTTTAACCTTTTGGGGAAGTATAATCCCTATCTAATCCTTATACTATGAAAAAAGGCTAACCTTTGGTTCCCCATGATACCCGACAAGTAAACCCTGGTTCACAATAAATGCTTGCTTCGATAAGGATTTGATGGGGATATTGAATGTGAAGGTGCTTTGTGAAATCGGTGTATATATGAGGGGGGTCCACAACCAGACCTACAAAAGCTTCTTGTGACATCCGAACCCTTACCAGCGTTGAATTTCTGTTTGCGTGTCGCTTGTTGCATGATTCCAGTGCCGAGCCACCAGCTGGGAGCGAAGCCTTGGTGACGGAGGCATGGCATGCCACCTCTCAACCAAGGAGCCCACCATGGTGGGGTCCGTCAGACGAGGCAGTGACCATGGAAGCGGAAAGAGAGAGGGCGCGACGGTACGCCCGAGAGCCAGAGGGCACAGAGGCCACAGAGGATGCAGAGGCTACCGAGAAGCAGCCACCGGACATCTGGTACAAGCCGGAGGAGACAGAGGAGGTGGCGCCAAAGCCAGAGAAAAAGAAGCGGCGAAAGAAGCGGGCTGTGAGCTCGCCGGTGGATACACTGTAGATGCCCGGCACATTCTTAAATAAACGACCCCCTTGCTTACGAACGTGTCCCGGAAGTCCTGCAAGATTACCTCCGAAAACATTTTTGGGTTTTGCAGGATTTAAGTAAAGCCCAAACCCCACGTCTGTTTCGCACGGGCCCCACTGGGCTGGTGAACCAGCACAGCCGCGTATTGCGGCGGCAAATCGTGCGCTTGTTGACCCGTCATCTCGGAGGGCAGAAATGAGTAGATGTCACTCACTTGTGGCGGAATTGAGAGCATTCCCTGGCTGATGATGCGAACTTTGACCAACCCCACAGCGTTACCATACCGATTGGAGGACAAGTTCTCAAGCCTATGTGCCCTATTCCCCGTAGCTTGAGCTGAAAGCAGCCCTAAAACGTTAACCTTGAAGTCCAAGCCCCCAAAGGCCTAATCCTAAACTCCCACAGCATCTTTGCCCAAAGCCGTAAATTCCTGAACCTCAATGCCCCAAGGTTTAGAGTTTTGGGTTTGGGCCTGGGGTGTTGAGTTTAGAGCCGAGGTCGCTCCGTCCGCAAACTTCCCTGAACTCTTCCACCACAATCCCTCAGATGAAGTCATCGTGCTAAGACCATGCCAGATCTTACCAATAGTCTTGTTACGGAGTCCGAAACCTTCTGTTGAAGGGGTTACTGTATAATTGCAAAAATCCCTGAAAAGCCATGTGGGAGTTTCCGAAAATTAGGGGTACCTTACTTGGGGGTGCTTGTAATAAGGATCCTACTATTTAGGTACCATACTAGGGTCCCCTATTTTCGCGAACTCCCATGTATCACACAGGCTTTTGCGACAATCGACCCCGAAGCATGGGCCGAAGATGTTCAGATGCTGGTCGACGAGGTGTAGGGCTTACCGACGGGTGGCAAATAGAATAGGGGTAGTTGTCAAAATTATGGTCCCTTTTTGGGTACCCTAAATATTAGGTGCCGTATTATAGTAAGGACCCAAAAAGGGACCATAATTTTGACAACCACCCATAGGGAGTTTCCGAAAGTTAGGGTACCTTCTCTTAGGGTCCTGATAATAAGGATCCTACTATTTAGGGTACTATATTAGGGTCCCCTATTTTCGGAAACTCCCAATAGGGATCTGCATATTTAGTATTACTCTTCATCCCCTTAAGTACCGTCCCTGCATACTTCTGCAGCTATATACCTCAAGCTCAAAGACCTATTCTACTGCTTAAGGCCCGCATTTCAACCCACAGGGTTTGTCCTGTCCACACGGGAGTTTCCGAAAATAGGGGACCCTAATATAGTACCCTAAATAGTAGGATCCTTATTATAAGGACACCAAAATAAGGTACCCCTAATTTTCGGAAACCCCAAACCCTTATAGAGCCCTTTAAAGGAACCCTTATAGTACCCCGTTAAAGGAGCCCTAAGGTACCCCGAATTATTCGGAAACCCCCACATTGACGTTTCAGAACCTGAGGGTCCGTCTTTCTGGCCGTTTAGCATTCAATGTGGCGCAAGAATCAGCCGGCCAGAACCACCCGGAGACTCCAACACCCCTTAATTAAGGAATATACCTTTAATCACATTCGGGATCCTATTATAATTTAAGGTATGTTCCTTAATTAAGGGGTTTTGGAGTCTCTGGGCAGGAGTTTAAGCGTTCTGGTGTTGGCTTGTGGATTCAGATGTGTAGGATCTACGAATCTGGGGGTTTCCGAAAATTAGGGGTACCTTATAAAAAGGATCCTACTATTTAGGGTACGAAATAAGGGTCCCCTATTTTCGGAAACTCCCATCTACGGTTTGGAGTGGGATCTGAAAGAGAAGCAGATTTCTTGGTGGCGCTTGTGGGGCAGAGTCTCGCGCTGTAGCCTCTTCTAGCACCCCTTATGCATCCTAACGAAGCTGGTGGTGGGAACAGGGCTTAGGCGGGACACGCAGGATGAGAGTTTGGAGGCTTTTGGCGTTAAGCCTGCAAGACATGTTTGCTGAAGGTGGCTACACGCTAGAATCTGGAATCTGAACGCTGAGTCCCATCTTTTCGGAAGCGATGCACGGTTTCAGGCGTTTTGCCGGCAGCTGCCTGCCAGAGATCTGCCAAGATTCTCGGCTGAATCTGTGTTGTCAGTTAGGAGTATCTTGGAGTGCAGCGTCGCTTTGAGAATTTGTTGGGTTCTATATAGGGTTTCAGGGTTTAGGGTTCAGGGTACAGGTGGCGGTTCTGAAAATTGGCGCCACCTTATCCTGAGTTCCGGTATACGGTTCTGTTTGTAATCTTTGTTTACATGCATATACATATACATATTCTGACGCCCCTGATTTGAGCCATCTGCATTTAGGAGTTTTGAGTGGTGCAGAGTTGGGGCCAAGCGATTCAAGACATGCGGTCCAGGACCGTTGGTGGGATCTGGATTTGTAGTGATCGTGGTTAGCTACATGTTTCACACACCGGGCTGGGAAGCAAGGACCTTGGAAACAGGGCCAAGACTCGAAATACACAGGTGTTACAGGGCAGGGCTTGGAATTGAGTGTTTCGGCGTAATGTTTTAGCTTGTTTTCCTTCAAGATTATTTTTTGTGTCGAGGCCCGGCCTGTTTAGTTTTGGGGTTCTGATGTGTGTTTCCGGGGGGACGGCTGGCTGGCTCCTTATAAAAGCACCCGGAATAGTAGCGCGCCCACCAAAGCCTGCAAGCACTTTCAAACACTCAGAAAGGCTACTTGAAGGCTCATGGGACTTAGTAAGCAAGGTTATAAGTAAGTTATAATTAGGATAACCCCACTTAGGGGACTTATAACTCTACTTATAACCTACTTACTAAGTCCCATGATCCTCTAAGTACCCTAAGCTCCCCCCTTATAGAACCCTTAATAGACCCCTAAACCCTAGAATCCCTTAAAGGAGCCCTTTAAGGAACCCTAGTTACTAAGTCCCATGATCCTCTAAGTACAGCTTAAAGCCCACTCTGCTCCCGGGTTCCCACAGCCACGAAAGCAAAGCTTCAACCAAATAGACCAAATAGACCCCTACGTTTTGGGGCCCTCACATCCTACAGTGAACCCCAGATTACTTTACCTTAAGGGCATGAGGATACTGATGTTCCAACTTTCTGGCTTCTACTATAAACCCCCACGAACCCCTCACCGCCCAAAGAAGCACCTATACAGAACAAGACAAGCAACCAAAACACCGCCCAAGACCTTTGCTGGGCACTGGCGGCCATCCGTGGTTCGCCGGGCCCAGCCGTGGCAGCATTGAGCCCTTCAGATCGGACTATGCAGGCTTCGGTTCGGTGGGCTTTATATTTCTTCTTTGACAGGGTGCTGCTACAAGGTTTCGAAGTTTACGTTTGTATTAAGGGCTGCGCCAGGTGCGGGCAGCGCGAGTTCGTGCACCGGGCAGTAGTCCCTTCCATCTTGGCCAAAAGCCCGCATCATGAGCATCAGCTGGAAGCCCTGGGCTAGAATGGGCGCGCCGAGCCCCGCTGATGCTCATGATGCGCG